>OZ005653.1:178665412-178920412 GCA_963930645.1 Salticus scenicus
TAGACCATTTAGTATTTTTACATTTTGTTTAAACTACCAAAAAGTTGAAAGATTAGCTTTAAGAAGATTCTAATATATGGCGGCATATAACTAAATTTATTTCTGAATAATATTATAGTTTTAAAAAATTAAAGAACACGCTTTTATAGATATGTGAACTAAAAAGCACAAAATATCTATCTTAGTATTAAAATGCAGGGTAAGAGAAAATCGTGTGAGTGACACACCATAATATTTACATACATTTAAATCTTTAATTAAAATAATTTAGAATTAAACAAAAAACAATTTTAAAAAACCTCCCCTGACTGGGCTCGAACGCTCGAACTTTAGGTTCGTAGCGGTGAGCTTTACCTCACAGCCACAGCGTTCTCGTAAGGAAAGTCTTTTTTTACAATATATATTTTTTGTTTTCTCCCAGAGCGGTTACAAACATACATACAGGTGAAGCTAATAAAAGCGTGTTAAAAAGAATGTTATTTTATCTAATTACGTAAAATGGTTTCAAAACAGTGTGGTCGAAAAAAGGTAGATAATATTCCTAGTTATAAGTACAAAACTTTGAATAAACACCACAAAATGCAATAAACTCGCAACAATTGTTTCGGATCGAAAGAAAACATGACCCCTCGTCAGGCGAACAAAGTAGGCACGAGTGCTCCAATCAAAGCGGCAACTATTTGTTTGCAGCACTCGTGCCTACTTTGTGTGCGTTGCCGCTTTGATGGCCTACTTTGTTCGCCTGACGTGGGGTCGTGTTTTCTTTCGGCCCGAAACAATTGTTGCGAGTTTATTGCATTTTATGGTGTTTATTCAAAGTTTTGTATTTATTTCTTTAAAACGACAGCACTGTGGTGCTTTCGTATTAATTTTCCTAGTTATTCAAAATACTTAGACACTTCACAGAATAATCTTTTTAAACATGGAGTAACTTAGTTAACAACTTTTAAATTGTGCTATAGTTAGGTAGATTTAAATGATTTGGTAACTTAATGTTTAGTTGTTTGAAGTCCATATAGTGCACATCACATTACTAGCCCATTAAATTATTAATTTCAGAAAAATGCTTTTTTCTGTAATGTAATGTGAACATATGCGTCTAAATCCCTTCAAATGTTATTTGTGTTGTTATTGTAGCTTCAGCTGTGGAGAGTTGTTAAACGTATTTTTCCAACATTTTAAAATTCGGTAACTTTTTTCTTCAATCTTTTTTCTCTGTTCTTCCGTAATTAATTATCTTAAATTTCGTTAGAAACTTTAATTTTTTATGTCACACCATGCTGGCTTATATGACGTATTATACTGGATATATTTTTATGTGGGAAGAATATTCAATGAACTTAATTTAATTCATAATGCTGTATTTAATGCTCAGAGACAATAACTATTAAAGTTTTTTGATAACAAAATATCGACATGCATGCAAGTCAATAATTTAAATATTAGTACTATACATATACAGTAACCGCCGCTTAATAAAATCACTGGTTAATGAAATCAGATCAAATTGCCAGGACCGGAATCAAATCAATGCAAACTAATTTTAAAACTGACGCTTAATAAAATCAGCATCGCCGGTTAATAAACTCAAAAAAAATCTCTTCAGCAGCAAAAATGTCATTTATGCACGCTAAACAAATTTTATTTACACGGTGACTTTTTATTTATAAAATAAAATAGAAAATAAAATAAAGCAATCCCACCGTTATCTCTCTTTGTTGAAAATTTTACATTTACAATATTAAATTTTACAATTACAGCACTTAAACACGCCCCATCACTCGCCTTAGTAATAATTTCAAGAATGTTTTCTTTAAAGCCACGGTAATAAATTACAAATTTGATTTGATTCGCAAGTGATTTTATTTAATAATGTTTAATTAAAAGTCAATTTTTAGTTCTTATTCTGAAATAACTAAGAAGCAGGAAGCTTAAACGGAAAGATTTATCATTTAAAAGAAAAGCGTGATCTTTTAGCAAAGTATTGATGATTTTCCTCAAAGGAGAGCGGCATCAGAACTTATTGAATGTGTTTAATTCACTTATTTTGAAGGAACATTCAAATAATTATCCTTTAAAAATTAATTACTGTTGTTTATTAGTTCCATTATTTTGTACCTTTTGAAATTTCTTTCCAAATTCAGGTAAATAATACCTTTTTCTTAAGTGCAGGAACGTTCGCCGGATATAAAAATCAGCCGCTTAATAAAATCACTTTTACTCAGAACGAATGTGATTTTAATAAGCGGCGGGTACTGTTTTATACTAAGCGAGTACTTCACTTAATATGAACGGCAGCCTAGTCCCATTTCATGGAGAAATTTGTCTCCAAAATAACTGTTTATGTATTGTGTTTTTTAATTAAATTTTTATGTTTACAAAGTTCGTAACCATTAAATTTAAATTGATCAATAAACACCATAAAATGCAATAAACTATTATAATATATTTTTATTAAAACACTTTAAAAACACATAAATTAATTTTTATTTATTTATTTATTTAATTTTAAATAAAAATTAATTTTACGTGTTTTTTTTTTTTTTTTTTTGTTTTTTAAATAAAAAATAACAAATGACACGTGTTTTATTAGCTCTTTTTTAGCGATGTTGTTTATTAAAATATAGTCTATTGCTGCATAGTTTAATGCATTTAATTATATAGTTTATTGCATTTTATGGTGTTTATTCCAAGTTTTGTACTTATTACTTTATAACGCCAGTTCTGTGGTGCTTTCTTGTTATCGTTGACGCTTTTCAAAAATTAATTTATTAATAACTCATTTTGAAGTTATAAAGTGCAATAAATGCTTTTAGTTAATAGCATAAATTATTTTTCTGTTTCAATAGCAACAACTGCACTGTAAAAAAATTCTGCAAATTTACTGAAATGTTTGACCAGAGCCTCTGTAAGTTTACAATAATTCTTATTTAAAAGTACTAAGTAAATGGATATACTCAATCTTTATTTTATTATTTAATTTGTCAATAAAAATTAAAAATGAATGTTTCTACTTTAGAAAAAGTGTTCTAAGTCACTAATACATTCTTAATAATAATTAATTAAATTAGTATTAATCGCTAAAATGCATATTTGAAATAGTACTTTTAACATTTTACGTTTCTCTGTAATCTAAGACTTAAGGTTAATGATTACCAGTAATTTTCTGCTGAAATTTTAATATTGTGCATTTGATTGTTACCATTAATTCTGGTATGAAAAATAATATTTGCAATGATGTTATATATTATGTAATTATAAATTAATAGAATAAGTAACTTTCTATCAATGATAATACATTAATTTAGAAATTCTTTTTATTTATTCTTATAATTTAGAAAATAAAATGGACTTGTTCCTAAAACTTATGGAGGTTAGACAATTATGATAGACAATTTTTATATTCGTGGGCCAAGCACGCAGAACGAGATTTTGTTTTAAAGGCACCTATTATATATGTTACCGTTAAAACGCGAAATCCGTTAATCTGCAGATTACCTAGCTAATCTGCAGATTAACTAAAATGACCCGTTAAAGTGCGGAATAAAGAGTTTTCCGCATTTTAACTAGGTAATCTGCAGATTAACGGCTTCTGTGTCGTTAAAGTTCAAATGTTTGTTTCGAGTGTTAGTTTTTTTACATTCACTATGACGTCAAACAGTCATGTGATACAGATACGCGAATCCCAGATTAGTCTGTGACGCGATTGACCTTCAAACACAAACCAAAACTTTTATCCTTTCCGCTCCGCTATGATAAACAGTAAGCACAAAACGTGGATCATCGAAGCTATGATATTAGGTTTCTTCTTATGACCAACACAAAATTTAAAGTAACAGTAAGTTATAATTGTTTTGATTTATTTCTTCTCTTTTTAAATTCTGTCAATATAAGTTTGATAAGGGTCTGTATTTTATTAATGAAATCTAATTTTAATTAAAAGCTTTCTCTCGTGAAACTTCATTTTCAATTATGAATATTAAATTTACAACACAGTAATTATTTTCTCCCGAAATAAAACTATTAAACCACAACTTTTTAAAACTAATTTATTTTAAAATTGATTTAAATTACTATTACTTACTGGAAAAAAAAAAAAAAAAAAAAAAAAAAACATGTATTAATTTTTCCTCTGGAAAATATGGCAATCAGTATTATGGCATTATTTAATAAATACTTAATATGAAATTTTTATGCATTTTTTAGCACTTCATTACAATTTTCTTTTTTGTTTCTTTCAATTTCAAGTTTCCTTTATATATTTTATATATCATGATTATATTTTTAATTTTAATTTTGTTCGCTTTTTCAGATAATTTCGTTGTAGTTTATCACATAAAATGTGTTAATAAAGTTTTTTTTTTTTTTGTAAAATTAATATATTTGCTAAAATTGTACAGATATATGTATGCTGCAAAATATAGTTTAATAAAGCATTGGAAAACTGTCATTTAAATTTTCATGCGTTCTAAAAATTATTAAAGCAATTTTATTATTTGAAGTACTTCTTAAAATGCTTTTGATTTGTCTAATTTAATATTTCTTTAGCGAATTAAAAATTGGTGCATAACTTTTTTTAAAATATAGTAATAGCAATATAAGTTGTTAATAAATTTTTTTTTTTTTAATTGTTAAATATTTTTATTTGAAAAGAAATCGTTACTGTATTACAATTCTAACATTCACTTATAAAATAGACTTTATTGAAAGCTATTAAAGATATTATATTTCATATTAAAAATGCATAACATCTTCAAACTTATATTGACAGAATAAAAAAGATGAAATAAATAAAAATAAATAAATAAAACAAATATAACTTTAAACGACATAAAAATTAAAACACATACAGATTAAAATAAGTAAAGAAAGAAAAGAAAACTATTTTTTTTTTCTTTTCCCGAATGAAAAAAACAAATACAACACTGCGTGCTTTAACATTACACCACCAGAGATCTTATTTTCACTTTAACGAGTGTATAGTAGGTAATGTGCAGATTACCTAGGTAATTCGCAGATTACCTAGGTAATTTGAGAAATGAAACAATTTTTTTCACTTTAACGGATCACCCTAGTTAATGTGCAGATTACCTAGCTAATCTGCAGATTAACTGATTTCTGCACTTTAGCGGTAACATATATACATATATATTTAAAAATAAATAAATAAATAAATAAAGTAATTAAAAAAAAAACATAAAATTAATTCTTCATTTATTTATTTATTAGATTCCTTATAGCAGATCTATACCTATTGCAATGGTCCTCATGACACGACTTCTGGAAAATTTCTTCATATCTTCACCGATCATGAGCCCTAGAACCCAAAACCACCCTCCGTTCAAAAGTTTATAAATAAATATATATATATATGTATAACGCTTTTTCCCATGTTAAGTTGTGAACATGATAACTGGAGTAATTTTTATTTAAATTTAACCAGGTCGGGATATGTTGTCAGGACAGTAAAAATCTCCGTCGAGTTCGTAGATGGGGTATCCAGATCAATGGGGGTGGAAAAGGTGGGGGTTGGAAATTTTCATTTAACCACAATTTCTTTAATATTGAAAATAGGAAAAAACTCAAAATCAGGCGAATTACCGCCTTACCCTAAAGAGCATATTTTGTATTTAAACTTTTTCGGTATCTTCAATTGCTTAAAAGTTACAAATTAAAAAGTGATTTTTCGTCAATTGTGATGAAGCCGACTTTTCCCCTAAATTCTTATATAGTTGCTCTCCTCTGGAGCGGTAAGTTTGCGAATTTCATCTTTTTAAATTTCGTTTAAAAGCGATAACAACCGCAAAAACATTAAAAGAGCCAAATAAAATAGGAGTAACGGTTCGATTTTTTCAGAATCGGTACCATTAGATAGGGGCAATTCTTCTGAATCCAGGAATACATGTCGCTAACTGATGCTAGAATTAGAATTTTTTTAACTAACTAAACTAATATTTCTAATGGCAACAGCTGATTTCTCAATGTATAATGTCGGGCAAATTTCTGTGAAAATAGATTATACAAAATCCTTTGGTGTTAAAATTCTCACGTGATGTAAATAAATAAATCTAAGTTACAAATTAACTTTTAATCCATCAATCTATAGTTGTCGCCAACAAAGTTTGCTTGGCGAGATTTTGCAATGTTGAAAACCTATCGATGTGAAATTAGAAGATGAGTTTATATGCGAGTTATAACGAGTTATATGAGTCATTTATAAATGAGTTTGAATTTGACTCAATTTTTTTTTATGCCAAAATATATTCGAAGTATTTTAAAGTATTTTTTTAAATTAAAAAAAAAAGGAAAGAATTCAATTCACCTTAATACCTTAAACTTTAATACCTTAATACATTAATACTTTTCCCTTAATGCAATAAAATTTGCAAAATCATAACTTCCAAAAGATTTACATGATACGATATATTAATAATTTGGGTTTAATTTTTTTTTTTTTTTTTTTTTAAATAGCTTATTCTATAGCTTTAGTTGCTTAAATTTATAATCTGATGCCTACGTCACGTGCAGACGACAATTAAAAAGATCACTGAAAATATAAAACCATGGTAAAAGCTTTAATTAATCATTTAAAATTTTTAAATTAAAATAATACGTTAATCTTAGTAAAAATATCGTTTGTGGTGAATAGTTTAGAACGTCGGTTTAAACAAGAACTTAAATTTACGACAGAAAATGAGAGTAATACGTTACAGCTTTCTTTGACTTTTTATCTTGTGGAAAGATATTGGTCTGTGAAGAGAGATGAGGTTTACGCGTGGAAAGAAAATATAATGACGCCAAAGCTTCCATTCTCCATCGCCAAGCTCGCCACATTTTGTCGTCAAATAACTAATTTCATCCCCAAGTGAAAAATTTCGTCGTCCTCTATCAAATTTTGCCGCCAAATCACAAATTTCATTGCTAAGTCGCAAATTTTGTCACCGAAATTTCGCCAAACCGTACAATTTATTTAATGAATATTATAAAATTAATTATACAATCATAATTTTTTAAAAATAAAATTTATAATTTTGATTCAGCTTGGGTAAGGAGGGGACTGTAGCCCAATAGCCCCTTCCCGGTTTTACCATTGCTGGGATTGTATATCTTTATGGTTTCCATTTGTTGAATGATTATGAGCTTGGATTTTTAAAAATTGAAACATTTACTGATAAATAAATATAGACTAAATCTTTAAGTAGAATGAATAAAATCCTTCTGTAGTTGAAAATTAAATTTCTCGAAAAACAGAATAGCGACGTAAATAATGCGGTATGAGGGCACAAAGCCATTGGCTAAGTATATGTTAATGCATATGCAGTATTTCTTTACTTTTGTAAAATTAACGTAAAGGAATCTAGCTTTGCCTTTAAGCTTGTCGAAAAGGGATATTTTAAATTATTTTGTTAGTTGAGATAACATAAAATTTCTAGTAAAAAATTGAGTTTTTGAAAGAAAATGTATAAATATAAAGAGTAACTTACCAGCGACATGGTTCTTGCTTTTCTTTGTCAGATAACAGTTATGTTTAACTTCTTATTCTTATTTCACTGACTTATGAAATATACACTCAACTCACACTTATATACACTTTTACTCGAATAATTTTATGAATGAACGAGTACCCCTGATATTTTACACACTAACTCCTCCTTATTGTCACTCAGACACATTTTTTTTTTTTTTTTTATTACCTTCAAATTAATGTAATAAAAAATATTCAGATACTTCTGTAAGTAGATCTCTTATATTTTAAGCCAAGTCCATTATTCCTATAGTAGTTTGTTCAGTTTATTTATGGCTTTTCATTGTCATAGTTCGGGGTCAGCTTCCAGTGTCAGTTTTTTCTTTCTTTATTTCTAGAAATTGTTAGCATTGTCTAACGCGTATCATAAGAAATTCACTCAAACGCGTATACACTATAAATAACAAAAACGATTTCCGGGAAACTCCAAAAACGAAATAATAAAAATAATAAAAGAAAAAGTTAATATTTGCATTAATTTTTAACAATGTTTAAGCATGTGTTTTAGTATCAATTTTATCAGTAAAAAACACACCTTATTGCTTAATGAGTGTTTCAAGTCGTCAATATATTACTAAAAATTGTTATTATATTGAATTTTTTTGCAAAAGAGCTTAAATACTGAAAAGTACTTTGAGTTTTAATAAATAAAATTAAGTTTTTTCTTCTTTTTTTAATATATTTTGGTTATAAGATTGTATATATAGATATCTATCATTTATATATATATATATATATATGTGTGTATATATATATATACATATATATGTATATATAATGTTCATCAGTGGACTAAATTATTTTTAATGCATGAAATTTTTTTCAAAAAACAATAAGATTTATTAGCCAATGCTTATATTTATAGAGGCTACTGGGCGCAAAATTTTGATAGTTGTTTGAACTATTTAGCCTCATTATGCAGTGACTTACGGCTAAAATTTGATTCCGAACAACTACCAACATCTTTGCCTGTATCAGGTTTTGAACCCGGTACCCCGAAACTGAAGAACAGAGTGAAAAAAGGTAGTCGCGGAGAACACGGTTAAAAATGTGTGATCTACCTGAATAACCTAGAGCATAATAAAATAAAGTTAAATGATAACTCGCCTATTTTATATGTGTCTTCAAAGTTATAAGTTAAATTCACATTGTAACATTCGAAATAAATTAGCAATAGGCAATTATATATAATTTATTTATACAGGGTACAAAAAGTGTTGTCATTAGATGTCCTTTTGTTTTGTAACAGATCTCAAAATGACATACTACTTCCAATTTAAATATATATATATATATATATATATATATATATATATATATGTATGTATATCATGCCAACAAAACACCTATAAAATTACAAAATTACCAAAACAAATATACATTCTTATATATATATATTCTTATGAAAAACTTTTTTGTAAAAACTACAAAATTTTCAATGTCACAAGGTCCTCAAAGTTATTTTCTATAAAATAATCTTGGTACACTAACAGAGATAAATAAATAAATAAATAATAATGCATTCTTCTACAACTAAAATTAGCCGAGTTACTAAATTTCGAAATTTTCCTTTTTTTACTGATATTTTCTTTTTTCTAATAAGGAGTTGGTTAAAAAAAAATTATTTTTATAAGTTAATTTTTGAGTTCTTGTTTTTGTATAATTACGCATTTGATTTAGAGGTTCCTTAAATACTAAAGTCAAGTTCTTAAAGTTTGTTCTTTGTGTATATCAAATAATAATAATAATAATAATAATAGCAAAACACTGAAATATTGTATTTTGAAGTTCATATGAGCCTAACACATGGGCAATGAGCAGTTCGATATGAACTAAAATCTTTCAAGAAGTGGCAATAGTGAAAATTGTCTGAATGATTTGAACTGAACTTTTGAACTCAATAACAGCCTTGATTTGTATATAAATGTAGGTACTATATTCAAACGGAAGGGGGAGGTTAAAGGGGCGGTTTCCCCCTCATTCAGAGCTATTTGTTAAATAAAACTGTTCCTAAAATTAGTTTTATTTTTTTATTTTTTTAATGATAGGTTTATGTACAGTACTTGTTGTCTTACACCTCAAACTGCAGATGCAGGTTAAGAAAAAGTCATGTAAGTGCCACACCAGGTTTTTATTTATTTATTTATTTATTTACAGTGTAAATGTTGAAAACGTAAGGAGTGTCATACATTTATTTTCCATCAGTTATAAATATATTTGCTTGCTATTATACCGCTAAATTTTATAATATTTTATAAGTTTGAAATTTACTTTGAAATTCATAAAACAAAGGATTGATATTCTCGTAAAACATCAAATACAAATTTACAAATATATTGAAAATAATAATAATAATTTACGATATTTCTGTTTCAACCTTTGCATCTTTTAAAATATTTTTTTTTTCTTTTTTTCTTATAATGCGTACTATCATTTTTACTCTCCTAATATAATTGCAAATTTTGATAATTTTCAGGACAGACGGAAATATTAAAATCCAATCAAACAGCTTTCCAGTCAGTTCTACATTTTCCGAGAAGCTGTCTTACGGAAAAGGAAGTGCAATTACACGACTGGGCGCTTTTTCATCAAATTATATGAAGAAAAAAAAAAAAAAAAACTATAACCTTAGTCGTGCCACCCCGTTAGCTCCAGTGCAAGTGCAATAACTGTGAAACAAGACAATTTATAGATATTTCCTTTTCTCAACTTCTGTTTGCTTTTTTTAATGCCTTGGTGACTCAGAAATCAAGACAAACATCACATATCATATGTACAATGGTAAACACTACAATTTAATGAGTATCTTATATTGCTTTTTTTTATTTTATTCGTCCGACTTATTTATTTATTTATTTTTGCTACAAATATTAATAAAAATATATATTTCGAAATGTAATCAATTATAAGTAGATAGATACATAAATGTATAAGCACTAATGTAAATAGATAAATGTGCAAACATATTATTATATGTCGCCGCTGGAGGATACGTCATTTTAATACAGGGTGTCTATAAAATGTTGGACACATTTTGATGTTTAATAATTCATAAAATAATGAAGGTATCGATAAATTAATGGCATTTATACATAGAGTAACTCATATATTTTCATTTATAGTGAACGTTGCCATAGAAAATTTTCTTTTCCCATTTAAATATCTTTTTTTTTTTTTTTTTTGTAAATGTCGTCTGCCCGTGCTATTCATTTTATGCTTTTCTCATTTCTTTTGTAAATATCGTCTGCGCGCATTATTTATTGTATGTTTCTCTCTCTCTCTCTCTCTCTCTCTCTCTCTCCCTCTTTTTTTTTTCAAACATTAGAATGCAATGTTAATTGCACCACTGAGCTGAAGAACAACTGGAGGAAATACTAGACCGGTTTTCGCGTGCCGTTTTTTGAAGGTTTGTCTTCCGAGCGTTGCATGGCAAAAAGCATTTGATATATTTATATTTCAAAGTAAAATTGTGTAAAGGTTGTCTGTTCGAACAACCATATGCTAAACATGATATTACAATTTTAAATTTTAATTCTTTAAAGATTATAATAGTAATAGACGACCCGACAAATGTTGCTTGCCATGCAAGGCAGGCGAACGATTGCAGAAAAACTGGCACGCACGAACACTGTGTAAAAGTATTGGAAGCATTTGCTCCAGTTGTTCTTCAGCTCAGTGAATTGCACTATCTCATTGGGATACCATCGATCGTATCGTAGTCAGTGATGCCAGATTGGGGATTTTGTCCCCATTTTGGAGGTTTTTTTTAGGCTTCTGGGGACAGTTTTGGGGACCAAATGTTTGTGGGGACTTTTTTGGGGAATTCTAAAATTTTTGGGGACAAATCTGGGGAGTTCTTCAACTTTCTGTCAATGTTGGCAACATAATGATTTATCACTACGACTAGAGACTTTCAATAGTTTTATTGTTATTTGGGGATTTTTTTCAAAAATTTCCTTCATTTGGGGAAAAATATGAGCTTAACTCATAAAAAAAATCTGCTTGATATATTTTTTTTTTTTTTGAAAAAATTTTTATTTTCCCTTTTTAGTAGAAATCAAGTTGGGGTTTTTTTCGAAAAAAAACCCCTGATTTGGGGAAATTTGAAGACCTGTTTGGGGAAATAATTTTCGACCATCTGGCATCAATGATCGTAATTCATTGAATGGCCATTTCCCAGAAAGATAGACTGGGTGAGGTGGCCCAATTCCTCAGCCACCCAGATCACTATAACGCCACTGGACATTTTCCTTTGGGGATTCGTAAAGGACATCTTTTACAGGAGGAAAGTGTTGAATGCTCATATTACAGCCACAGTAGCCTCTGTGGATGCCAAGATGCTTGTCTGTACCTGGTGAAAAAATTACTATCGTCTTGATATTCTCCGTGCGACAAACGGCGCACATGTGGAAGTCCATTGACAAGGGCCATAAAACTTTTTGAGTATATCTAATCATTAGAGTTATCAATTTAATTTTCTCTTTATTATTTTATGAATTATTAAACGTCAAAATGTGTTTAACATTTTATAAACACCCTGTATATTATTAAAAGTAAGTGAGATATAAACAAAATAAAATAACTATAGTCAAAACATATTATCATAAGAACTAATCAAATTTTAGATTATTACAATAAAATTTTACTAGTTAAAAGTTATTTGTTTAAAACTAAAGTACATAAAATGATGTTGATATATTTTGGCTTTCTGAGCATTAAGTAATTAACGGTTGTATAAATAAATTAAAGTAAGAGAAATCGTTAAATAAACAAAAGGGAAAATTATAATAGGGTGTTTGTGTATTTTTAATAAAGAAGCATCACAAAACTGGCGTTGTAAAAATTATTACTTACAAACTTTGAATAAACACCATAAAATGCAATAAACTCGCAACAATTGTTTCGGATCGAAAAATTTCATAAATTTCAAACATTCGAAAAATTTCAAACATTTCATGTTCATATTTTTTGTCGAGGCTTTTCTAATTGTTTAGTTACTTTTTTGTATTTTGTATTTACAGTTTTGTATCTTTAAACTCCTCCCCCCCCCCCTTTTTCGTTTAAACATTGCCTTCTTTAAGTTTTGACTTGTTTTATTTGTTAATTTTTGCTATTTTCTTCTCATTTTTTGAGACTGTCATTTCATATTTTTATTTTATCGATTTTTCTATTTGATTAATTACATTTTTGTATTTTAACTCCCCCCCCCATTCTTTTTGTTTTTACTCCGCCTTCTTTAAGTTTTGACTCTTGTTTCTGTATATGTTTTTAACATGAGTTCTTCAGAGATTAATCGTTTCAAACATCTTCGTTTGAAACGTTCTCGCTATCTCAATCATTTAAATTTTCTTCTTAGATGTAAGCGTGCTCGGATAATTCCTAAGTTCATAGACATTAAGTACAATCTTCCTGCTTCTCTTCGCATTAAAAATGCTTTAAATAGGAGTAAGTTTGCCATTCTTAGGGCTATTATACAGGATATACGACAGTCTCTCTCGTCTATTGAGTCTGAATTATATACTTTACATCTGTCTCTTAGCAATTCTGTTCATGATTTCTCTTCTTTTGAAAAAAGAAATTTCGCATACGTTGCGTTTCAGTCTTCTAGGCATCAAACTAACTTAAATAAGAAATTTAATTACCTTCTTAAAAGTAATTCCTTTACTTCTCCCGTTTCTCCTCTTGCTCAGAATACTGTTGTTAATCTCTCTTCGCACGTTCTGACTAATACTCAACGCGACGTGCTCAGTTTGGGTCTGAATTTTGCGCGTACTTCGAGACCCTCCATACCGGATTTGATCGCTCCGATTGAAAATTCCTTTAAAAATAGTAAAATTTCTCCAGGCCAGTTAGAATCTCTTCGTTTCATTTTATCTAACATTATTTCCACCAATAATCATCCACAAAAGTCTAACCTTACTCCTTCTCAAAAATCCGCCCTCTCTGAATTAAACTCCGCCCCCGATTTAATTGTCACAAGATCTGATAAAGGGGGACAAACTGTTCTACTCAACAAATCGGATTATATTTCCCATGTTGAGTCCTTGCTTACTTCAGGTCCATATTCGAAACTTAAAAAAGATCCTTCTAATGATCATCTTGATCAAGTCAAACACCACGTTAAAAATTCCGTTATTCTTAATGATTATACCAAACGCATGGTAATTCCTTCTGCTGCTAATTGTGCTCGTTTCTATGCACTTCCGAAAATTCATAAACCCACTCTCTGCTTTCGACCTATTGTATCTAATATTGGCACGGCTTCTTACAACCTTGCTCGATTTCTTTCAAACTCTCTTTCTCATCTAACTTCTACTAATCTTCATACTGTAAAAAACTCGTATGATTTTGTGGACAAAATTAAATGCATCTCTCCGTCTAACTATACTATGATTTCTTTAGATGTAAAGTCACTTTTTACAAATGTTCCGGTTCAAGGTGCTCTGGTTTGTTTAGAGAGAAGACTACGTGAATTCCATTATTCTTCTATTGAAATTGAGGAGCTTGTAAATTTAGTTCATTTGTGTATCAGGCAAACTGCCTTCATTTTTAATGGTACTTATTATTCCCAAAATGATGGTATGGCCATGGGTAGTCCTCTCTCTCCTTTACTTTGCGACATTTATATGCACTATTTTGAAGAAAAACTCTTCGGTGTATATAAATTTCCTCACTGGTTTAGATATGTGGATGACACTTTCGTTCTTGTCTCCCCTGACGTCGATTTGTCCAATTTACTTTCTTTGGTCAATTCGATTGACCCATGCATTCAATTCACTTTTGAGGTTGAACAGGATTGCTCTTTGCCTTTCCTTGACGTTCTTGTGAATAAAGAAAAGGATTGTTTCTCAACTACTGTTTATAGAAAACCATTCTCAGTCTCTTTGCCGCCGCATGCTCTCTCTAACCACGCCCCTCAACAAAAAATGTCGGCTTTTTACACTTATGTTTACCGTGCCTTACACATTTGTTCTGATCCGTCTAATCTTTTGAAAGAAATTAATTATTTAAAATCTCTCGCTCTCTCTCGTGGCTATAACCCATCTATCATCGATAAAGCTCTTTATAAATTTAAGAATCCTAAACGTTCTGCCCCCAAATTAAACGATCACAGTCTCATCCCAGTTGTTTTACCTTTTTATTCTTCACTCTCTTTTAAAATCTCTAAAATTCTTTCACCGTTTGGTTTCAAAGTTATTTACAAACCCGTCAATAAAATTAAATTATCTTCTCTTAAGGATCCCATTCCCACCGAAAACCGTTCTGGAATTTATTTAATTCCGTGTTCGTCCTGCAACTTAGGTTATATTGGTCAAACTAGGAGGCGTTTGAAATACAGAATAAATGAGCACCGTCGGAATGTTCGTAATGAAGAGATTACCAAATCTTCTATTGCTTCCCACTGCTGGTCTCAAGGTCATCGTTTTGATTTTTCCAAAACTAACATAATTTCATCTCCTGTCTGTTCCTCCCATTTGGATATTCATGAAGCATTTTACATATTTAAAAATTCGAAAAATCTTGTCAATGATATTTCTTCCACTCCTTTCTTCTCTGATGCTTGGAAATTACTCACGTAACTTAGATTTTAGTTTAATTTTTGTTATCCTTAGATTGTTATATGTTTAATCTCACTCATTTATTTATTTTCTTGGTTTTTTGTACAATTCTACTCACACCAGTAGCTATATTTAGTTTCTACTTTATAAACTTTTTCTTTTCATTTTAAACGATTTTGTGCGTTGCCGCTTTGACTGCAGCACTCGTGCTTACTTTGTTCGCCTGATGAAGGGTCGTGTGTTTTTTCGACCCGAAACAATTGTTGCGAGTTTATTGCATTTTATGGTGTTTATTCAAAGTTTGTAAGTAATAGTTTGTGTATTTTGCTCCACTGTTTAATTTCACGTTATTGCTCAAATAATTTGATCCCTTAAAACATAATGATAAAAAAATTTTCGTTGTGTCCATGTAAAAAACTATAAAGGCTATATTCACCAAAATCTATAAAATTCGTCCGACGGTGACCTATAGCATGTGTGTAAATTTTCAGCTCAATAGAATGAGTCGTTTAGACTATATCGCACTTTAAAAAATTTGGGCCAATAGACCATAATGATAAAGAATACTTCTTTGTGTCCCTGTAAAAAACCTATAAGCGCTAGATTCACCAAAATTTTATAAATTTTGTGCAACAGTGCATTATAATATGTGTATAAATTTTCAGCTCATATAATAAAGACATTTAGACGCTATCGCACTTTTAAAAATTTGGGCCCATAGGCCGTAATGATAAAGAATACTTCTTTTTATCCCTGTAAAAACATTATAAATGCTAGATTCACCAAAATCTATGCAGTTTGTGTGACTGTGACCAATAATATGTGTATAAATTTTCAACTCAATCGATTAAGGCTTTTAGACGATATCGCACGTTAAGAAACTTAAGAATTTTTCTTTGTGTCCCTGTAAAAAGACTTTAAGTCCTAGATTCACCAAAATCAATAGGGTTCGTGCTGTGGTGACCTATAACATGCTTACCACATTTCAGCTCATTCTAACAAAAGTTTATGCGCTATCATGTTCACTCACACACATGCATACACACACGCACACACACACATACATACATCATCGTAAAGATAGTGAAAATAAATTCAGGAGTCCTCAAAACGTATAGAAACACCGAAATCTCAGTGTCGGATTTTTGAAATGATTACAATACTTTTCTTACGTATATATGTTCGGAAAGTAAAAAAATGGAGAATTAGTGAAAATTTATTTTATTTTATTTTATTTTTACTTATTTTTATTATTTTTATTATTATTATTGTTGATATTTTGACTTGTTATCCCACTGGATACATGGAACAATTTATGATAAAAAATATTTGTTTGTTTTAAAGAATAATTCACGTTATTAGCTTTTCTTAATACACTAAGAAATTTCTCCTCATGTGTGCTATGTCGCGATACCCCGATGCATTACAGAAAATGTGAGAAATTAAATTTTCTTGAGAACGGAAAAAGGTAAAAACCATTTGGTATCCTCAAATGAAATAGAAATTAAATGAGACAAATTTTAATGGAGTTAATCAATTTCTGTTTTGACAGCTTTTATGACTGGTTTACTGACATTACGTTTTTTGCTCCCTTTGTTCATCCGTATGAAAGTAAACCACTGCGTCTGTTTTACTTTATCTTTCTGGGTGAATTACCTACTATAGCGAATGAAAAATTAAGATGATTCTTTTCCATTAAAGATTGATATAGAGTTTGTATAAAATCGGTGAACATAATTTCATAAGGTAATACGGTGAGCCGTAAAGCATGAAATATATGCTTGTTTGTAGTCTATGAATTTTTAGAGAATTATTTCAGTTACTTTCAGAAATCAGAGTATTTCAAAATGAAACAGGTATCCACATTACATAATACGTACGAGTTGAATAAATGATAAATAATTAAGTAAATTGTCAAAATAAAAAACTGATTAGATATTACATAGAGCAATATATTTAAGCATACGTTAACAAATCATAATAAAGTTACTATCTAAAATTTTTTATTTTTAAAATTTCTCTTTAGTAAAAATGTTTTAACCGAATTTTACATTAAATACAGCCTAAAACAAATTTTCAACACATAAAGGGTTTCTTTTATCATGTTTATTATACATTTCTATAAAGAGTTGCTAAATTTCCCGTTTTTATATAAACAGTTTTGCTGTACAAACTAAGAAAGCAAAAACACACGATATATCAAATAACAGAAACGGTGATAACTTTTTTTTTTTTTTTTCTTTAATGTGGGTATTCAGTATTTCGATTTCTTCTGCTATCGTTCCTGAAAATGGGTATATTGTACTGTAGCCTTGAGTTTAAATATTCACATCTGATTCATTA
Organism: Salticus scenicus; assembly: GCA_963930645.1. Taxonomy (NCBI): domain Eukaryota; kingdom Metazoa; phylum Arthropoda; class Arachnida; order Araneae; family Salticidae; genus Salticus; species Salticus scenicus. The sequence continues at coordinate 178,682,840 of OZ005653.1, forward strand.
AAAAGTGAAATATATCTCTGGCCAAACTTTTAAAAGTTAATTGTTTCATTAAATAATCATAATTGAAAATGACAGTTCATATCGTTTAATAAAACTATTTCTTTCAAAGAAAATCAATAAATCCACGGTCTTTTACAAATATAATTTTTAATATCTTCCCTGTTTAAAAATAAATTATGATTTCTTTTCTAAGTTTAAAAACGTATGTTTTTCAAACACTGTGAATCAGATTAAGAAATATTTCAGCAGATACACTGTAAAAAAAAAAACTGTCGAAAAAACGGAAAAAAATTGTCAGCCAGGACGCCAATCATAACCCGTTTTCTTCACAGAAAAAAAGCGTTTAAAAAAAAAATTGGGAAAATCTGTAAATATTTCCGTAAATACTTCTGTTAAAGTAACGTAATTCTTCTATTAAAACAATGTAATTCGTCTGTTAGTTCAACGAAATTTGACTGTTTAAAAAAACAGAAAACTCATTTTTAAAACATTTTTTTCCTGTGATGTAAACAGATCTCTTTTGTCTTTTAAACAGTGACATTCTGTTATATTTGCAGAAAGAAATGTTACTATAACCGAATTATTTTAAATTTTTTTGCAGAGAAAACATGTATTTTTTACAGAAAAAAAAAGAGAGATTTTTCGTAAACTTACAGAGTATTTCTGCTAAAATAACAGCTCTTTCCTACAAACATAACAGAATTTCACTATTTAAAAAAAAAAAAAAAAATCTGTTTGCATCACAGAAAAAACTGTTTATAAAAATGAATCATATTCTGTAATTTTACAGAGAAATCATGTATTTTTTTACATAAATACAGATTTTTTTCCGTACATTTACAGAATATATTCATTAGTTTAACTGTTGTTATCTGTAAACATAACGTATAACAACAATTGTTTAAAAACCGAAAACCAGTTTTAAAAATACTTTTTATCTGTGAAGAATACAATTTTTTACTGGCATCCTGGCTGACAGTTTTTTTTTTTTTTTTTTTTTTTTTTTTTGTGTGTGTATGTGAGCAAAGGTTATGCAATCTTTTTAGGTCAACAAGCTGGCCTAAGTGGTATTTATCAATAAAACCCACTTGAAAAAACTCAAGTGTTTTTTAGGAAAGACAATGCATAGCCGCTTTATATACTCCAACATCATGTGTACACGCGCAGTAGTTCTGTTCCTGGGCGAGCCCATTATTACAGATGGAAGGTGGTCATAATGTAATGACTTTCGGTGTATAACAAATATTATATACATTATTAGAACATGAACAAAGAATTTTGAGAAATATTGGAGGTTCTCAAACTACTCTGTAGAAAAAAAAAATCCGGAAAAATCCCCTATGGAAAAAAATTATAATTATCTTATTATATCAGAGTAAACATAGAACACAGTAAACAGAGAACATCAGAGTAAAAAATTATATGTATAAAAGCAAAAGAAGAGTTGTTTGTTTATATAATAAAAACTGTGGAACTCAAGGAATGTAAAATATAAATAAAAATCAATTTTAAAAAATAATTCTGTAAACTTTAACACTGCAACACTGTTAAGTAATGTAGAGGGACAATAATTAAAACTATTTTATGAGAATCTATTGACTATGAAACATTTAATAAAACAACACTAAATAATTATTAAAATCCAGTTTTTTGTTGTAAAGGGCATATAAACAGAATTTTAGAATATTTAAAGAACAGTATTTAATTATAAAAAGACTTTATATTTGGACTCTGTATTTGGATATATATTAGTAATGAACATATATTATATAGTACATTAACATAGTATGTTAATACTAAATTATACAACATTATATTTTTATCGTTTATGTTACAAAAATTTGGTGCATAGTAGTAAATTATACAATATTATATTTTTATCATTTATGTTAAAGAAGTCCAGTGCATTAACATGTGCAGGATTTAAAATGGAAAAATATTTAAAATAAGAAAAATGTGAAAAAAAAAAAAAAAAAATTGTGAAAATTTTACCTAGTAGTCATGCAATTACTATTGTGTTCCTTAGCAAATAGGCACTACATTTAAAATTTCTTCCACATGATTTTTTTTTTTTTTTTTTTAATATATATTCTTTATGTGACAGGGAAAAAATGGGAGTACCCTTTTTTTTAATTGGGTTAATTATACATGCACTCCTTATAATTTTTTCCCCCTTTTTTAGTGGCATACTGCTAGAAATGTACAAAGCCCATAAGCTAAAACTTTTAAAAAATTAATTAGCTGTAGTTTATGCCTAAAAAGTTTCACAACTAAGTTTTATAACAACTAAGCAAAATGAAGTCAAACTCAAACTAAAGTGCATCTCAAAATCCCACAGGCATGTGATTTTTTTCAAATAAGTAAAAAAAAAATGAAGAGAAAGGAGATCCCAAAGAAAATAAATAATAAGCATATGGAATTAAAATATTAGTGTATTATAGCAAAGAAATTTAGTACAGTTTCATAGAATTTTTCTAAAAATATTAAAAACACAAATTCTGTCTCAAAAATAGAGATATTTTATGCTATTTGGTATTTAAATTCAAATTTTGGATCTATTCCTTTGAATTATCTTGAAAATCTTATTAGGCAAGCTTAGAATTAGAGTTTGAAGAATGCATGGCTGAATTAGCACCATCACTCTGCTCTACTTATTATTTTAATTTCTGACAAAAACTTTATCTATTATTTAAAAAAAAAAAAAAAAAGACAAAAACTTTTTTCTTACAGCCACACATTCTCCAACTTCTCGCCCTGAACATGTCTGATAAGAGTTTTAAGACAATTAAAAGATACTGATCCAAAATTTGAATTAAATACCAAATACTCGAAAAGTTTTCATAATTTTGAGACAGCATTTTTTTTTTTTTTTTTTTAATTCTGTAAAACTTATACTATATTTCTTTGTTATAATACACTTATATACAGATTCCATATACTTATTATTATTATTTTTTTTTCATGATTATTACTTCAAGCTTTTTTAATTCTTACTACTAAAAAATCACCTGTCTCGATAATTTTCAGATGCACTGTATGCCAAAACATATTTACACTTAAACCCCAGAAGCAGAACTTCCTGTATTTATCTGCAGCAAAACAAAATTTGTCTGCAGTCCAACATGCCAATATATATATATATTTTTTTTTACTACATTTTATCAGCAATATATTAAGAATTTAAAGGCAAAAGAAAAAAAAAAACAAGCAATTAAAATTAAGATATTTATTCAAATTCATAAATACAACATTTTTATTCAAATAAAATATATTGATTAACCTATGAATATTAACATCTGAATACATAAATTCACATTGGGAAAAAAAAAAAAAAAAAAAAAAAAAATCAATTTGCATATAAGTTTACATCAACATAGTACATCAAGTCACATAAAATACAAATTATCAACGCAATCAATTATCCATTCTGATACAGATTTCTTCAAATTCAAAATTTTAGAGTTTATACAGACAGTCTTTCTTTTTTAGTTCTGGATTTACTTTCGACCCTCGATTTGGGTTTATTCCTAGAAAACACCTGTAAAGAAATATTTTTTTTTACTTTAGCAAGTTAAATAAGAATAACATATTAAATTTTTCCTATGTGAATAAATAAATCTATTTTAAACAATAAATCTGTATGCACCATTACATTGAAATAACATTCTCAAATTTGATGTCTCATGCCATGATGTCCGATATTGATGTCTTGGATGCTTTAGAAAAAAACTAAAATGATTACACTTACTGCAATGCTACTCTCATATGAACTTAAATCACTCAAACTCAGTTTGGTAGTATATTTAATGATAAAGGGCAAAACTGGAAAAATTCTTTAAAAGGCCAGTGGCCAGTATATCAATTTCATCAGTAACCACTTTGTTAATAGCTATTTTTTATATCATGAGAGTAGCAATTTTATTATAAAACACTTTTTAAAATAATTTTATTTCAATAGAATTAAAGTATTTCCTCTTTAAAAGTATAGATACAAAAACTTTAGATGACCTACATTACATAGCTGCCAACTTTGCAGCTTTAAAGATAGGAAGATTTCTACGCCAGAGAAAGCAAATAGGAATTTAATATATATATAGAGAGAGAGAGAGAGATGTGAGGTGAGAATATTCTCTGAAGCTCCAAATTCAGAGAATCGAGAATATTCTTAAATACTTATTCCATGACAGAAAGCAATCAATAGCAAATAACAATTATTCATATTAAAATACAAATTTACATTTTTTTAACGCCTATAGATTTGCATTTGTAACAAAACCATCACTAAAATTTGACATTTAAAGAGAGTATTATTTTCATAAAGATTTTCTAAAAAATTAAGAACGTGTTATACCTCTAAAGAATGTGTTATACCTCAGACATTTCAGTTTAAGTTTTGTGCCAAAAGTTAATGAGGCACCAATAAAAAATTGTAGAAAAATGAAAGTGTTTGGCATTACCCTGTAAAAAGTAAGGCTTGAAATGCAATCTGGCTGTAGCATGTGATTACGGGGCTCTTCTTTATTAGCTGTATAATTTTTTATGTCTCTACCACATGCAATCAGAGAGATATAAAGGTTTTAAAAAATTGCAAAAATTTTTTGTTTTACTTTTTTAACTATAACATGCAAGGTATTAAACCTAGCGCAAAGCTATTTTCAGGAAACCCAACATACAATATTAGACACAGCATACTGCTGCAATCAAATTGAAGAAATATTAAAAATCTAATAAAATATCAAAGTATTTACTAAATAATTTTTAACTGCACATGTGTAAGATTTAGCAAAATTTTATTTGCATAATTTAATAGAAAAATGTATTGAGCTACTTACATAAAAACTCCAAACAAGTATTACAAAACCCCAAACAGAACTTAAAAAATTCTGTGTCATTTAATGAACTGAACTAGCGGGTCAGTACTTTCAAATGAATCACTATAATTAATGAATCACTAACAGTAACTTTTAGTCTTAAGAAAAGAAATTTAAAAAAAGAAATCATTTCTGATCGGGTAAAAAGTCGCCCCGGGTCCCCACTGCCTTCGGCAGCGCAGTCCTGGGTGCGCACAAGTTAAGGGGTACACGCGCTGCACGCACATATTCCCTCCCTGACACTTTGTGCCCCCTAAAAAAAAAAAAAAAAAAAAATTATGTTCGGGTAAAAACTCACACCGGGTCCCCACTGCCTTCGGCAGCGCAGTCCCATGCACGCTGAGCGAGCTAAAGTTAGCGGTTACACACGCTGTGGGAGCTACACACACTGTGGGTATACCTTCCCTGACTCTTCGTGTCCCCTAAAAAAAATCACTTCTGATCGGGTAAAAACTCACACCGGGTCCCCACTGCCTTCGGCAGCGCAGACCCATGCGCGCGCACTTGTGAATGTATATTCCTTCTCAAATCGAATTTTTATTACTAAGAAAAGAAAATTAAAAAAATCTTTTCTCATCGGTTAAAAAGTCGGACTGGGTCCCCACTGCCATTGGCAGCGCAGTCCCATGTGTGCTGCGCGTGCACAAGTTAGGGGATACGCGCGCAGTGCACGCCTATTTCATCCCCACCCTTTCAGCCCCTCCTAATTAACCTACATATACCAATTTTGAACGGTCTAACTCAATTAGCTGATATGCAATAAAAACCTAATCAGGATACCTCAAAACGTGTAAATCTGGTGAAAACTTTCGATAATATAAAAGAACTTTAAAATATCTTTCGAATGATGTATTAAAAATAATTTAATCATAATTAGAAATTGAAATATTGAAATTTTAAAATATTACAGCGCCATCTGGCGGTAGAAATTTCTTTAATCTACTGTTCAATTCCACATCAACAAAGCTTTCTAATAATGCATTAGTTATGAAATTATTTTAATTAGTAGCTCAGATACAAAAGAAAACCGATTCAAGACACCTCAAAACGTGTAAATCGGGTGAAATCTCGAATTCCTCTTTCAATAATATAAAAGAACTTTAAAATATCTTTCGAATGATGTATTAAAAATAATTTAATCATAATTAGAATTTAAAATACGTGTATTAGAATAAAATTTAATCTTATAATAAATAGAAAAAACGAAGTATAATTATAATTAAATACATTTAAATAAAAAACCTAGTTATTTACTTCATGCGTCGTTTTAGATCTTTCGAAACCGGGCAACCGGTCCTCTTCAGAAACGAACTTTTGTGCTTGAAACTTGAAATTGAGTGTTCCTCTGTTGATTTTTCAGCAGATGGCTCCATGCTCCGTTTGGGGCTACTGCGCCGCTGTCATTGCATACGTCATAATTCGTAGATATTTCGATCAATTCATGGTACATCACATAATTATAATTTTCATAATCGGCAATTTTAGTGGTTTTGTCAAAGTATATTTTAATATTTTGTTTATTGTGTGTTTTGGCCAGGGCGGTATTATATTTTCCTGTTTTTATGTCATTTTTATGTTCGTTAATCCTAGTTTTAATCTTTCGCTTAGTAACACCAATATATGAGCCGGGTTTATTTTTTATCCGGGTTCATAAAAACCGGAAAATATAATACTGACCTGGCAAAACACACAATAAACAAAATATTAAAATAGACTTTGACAAAACCCCTAAAATTGCCGATTATGAAAATTATAATTATGCAATGTACCGTGAATCGATCGAAATATCTATGAATTATGACGTATGCAATGGCAGCGGCGCAGTAGCCCCAAACGGAGCATGGAGCCATCTGCTGAAAAATCAACAGAGGAAAACTCAGTTTCAAGTTTCAAGCACAGAAGTTCGTTTCTGAAGAGGACCGGGTGCCCGGTTTCAAAAGATCTAAAACGACGCACGAAGTAAATAACTAAGTTTTTTATTTAAATGTATTTAATTAAAATTTAATCTCCAAATAAAATGTAAATTTTTTCGAAATTCGATGAAATTTGAACTGCAAGGCTGTCTTGTGATGTTAGGGCTGTATACGAAGTTTTGTATGCGACATTGAAAAACTGAAGCCTTTTCAAAATTGCAATTTTTAATCGCAGTACCAAAACACGTGACCTCATTAAATACCAGATGTTTCTCTTTCCGTTCAAGACTGTAGACAATCGTCTGCAATATTAAAATTGTTTTGATTTGTTGCCATCATTTTTTTAGTTTAGTTAATTTTAAAAAATCTAATTGTTTGATCAATAAGCCGTTTAAACCATCGGATTGAGAAAAGTCTGCCCTTTCATTTGATACCATATTTGTAACGATACGACTGATATTTCTAATTTATTTTCCACTTTTTCCGTAACAATGTCTCTTTTTAAGCAAATAGCTTTGAATTCTCAGTCATTTTTCGATCGACATAGCTCAACGTTTTAATTAATATCTCCGCTAATTAGGTCGCATCGCTTAGTGAATTATCGCGATGTTGAGATGAAGAAATTCTGCGTCTGTCGACACCGGTTTCGAGGCGATGCGACCATTAGCGCCGGAGCTTTAGCGCTTACAAGGCATTTCTCACAGACAGACAGACAGATGCGTACTGATTTTAATAATATAAGGAGATGTCAGCTGTTCCCCCAAAAAAATTTATAAAGTTTTTTTTAATCATTTATTTACAATCATTGAAAACTGTATTACCATTCATTGAATCAAAATAAAAAAGTGAGTAAAACCCCTTAGAGTTTTTTTTTTTTTTTTTTGGGGGGGGGGGGTAGAAAGAAACTGGATAGCAGTTCATTCTATAGCATAGAACTTCTTGAGTTTACACAACACTTGTCTGGGATTTTTACATGAGTAGTTCAATACATTTGGTTATTAAATTTCGCTAAATCTCACACATGCATTGTTAAAAATTTAGTAAAAATTCTCATATTTCATCAGATATTTAATTTTTTTTTTTTTTTTTTTTTTTTGATTGCAGTTTGCTGTGTCAAATATTGTATGTCAAGTTTCCTAAAAATAGCTTTGCTCTGGGTTACCTTGCATGTTATAGCAAAAAAACGTAAAAATTGATTCTGCATTTTTTTTCAAAGAAACCTTTACTTCTCCTTGATTACATGCGGTAGAGACATAAAAATTTACATAGATAATAAAGAACAGCCCCATAGCCACATGCTGCAGCCAGATTGAATATCAAACCATACTTTTACAGGGTAATGCCAAACACTTTCATTTTTCTTTAATTTTTTACTTGTCCCCCCCTTTCACTTTTGACTTAAGAAACATGCTCTTTACACTCCTAAAGTTTTAAAACAATCTGTTTAGTACTTTTTGAGATATTTTTAAAAAGTCTGAAATCGAAAGTGCCGGGTCATTTATGGAAATGTAGTGTATGTTCTATTTAAATTAAAAACTAAAATAACAAATAGCTTAAAAATGATATTAATTTTATTTTGTAATTAACTTGTTACACAAAATTTAGAATCAAAGTTAATAGTCAGTTTCATTTTTCGATAACAGATCATTCAAGCTACCTTCTTTATACTGACAACCCATGCAGTTCTTTGTCATCGATATTACTTATGTTTAAATTCAACTGTTTCTGTTTTTATTTTAATAATTTATATTGTGTGCCACATATGTCAATTTGTCACTTCTCTCTATATAGAAAAACATTTTTTTTTTTTTTTTTACTGTGAACAGTCCCATATAAAAACGTTTATCCTTTAAGTACATGTTGAATAAAACCATTTTTATTTCATACAGATAAGTGTAAAACATTTTAAAGCAAAAACATTAAATAATTAGAAATATTTTTCAATAAATTTCCCCTTTAAAAATAAGTGTCTGTAATGAAATAAAAAAATCTCATAATGATTTGTCCCTTTATTACTTGAGATATCACTAGAATTTATCTTCAATAATTTATAAGATTTCACCTTTTAGCCTTGAAGAGGATTTATTTTATTATTAATTTTTTAATATATACAACTAAATAGATTTAATTAACCTGATTATTTTATTAAAAGAATAATTTCATACAGTTTTTAACTTATTGCACATAAATTAATACTTGTACAGAGCACAAATTTAAAAATTACCCACTATTATATCTTCAGTGAGAAAATTCTCAATTATTCTCGAGAATTTTACAACTCTCTCTATATATATGTATGCATTTAAGCCAACTCTAAAAAGTTCAGGTTGTATAGCTTTTTGGTATAAATTTTAAAAAACACTACCTTTAATTTATATTTATTTTTTATTTTAAATTTTAATATTTTATAAAAACTTTTAATGAAACATATTCAAATTGTATATCAAATAAAACCTTATAAAATTCTCTTTTAAATGAACCCCTAAGAAAACTTGAGAAATTTGAAATTGAAAATATCTATATAAGCGATTAAATACTCATAATCAAAAATGAAAATATTAATAAAATGAAAATTCAATGAAATAAAAAAATTCCAAAAGTATATTCTCATTCAGGGCATCTACTGACTTGATAGAAAAAAATTCATGATCTATCGACGTATCGAACTTTTCTTTTTTAATAGATACTTTCTTTTTTTTTAACCAATGTAAAACCTTATTAACAAATATATATGTTACCGTTAAAGCTCCAAATCCGTTAATGTGCAGATTACCTAGCTAATCTGCAGATTAACTAAAATGACCCGTTAAAGTGTGGAATCAAGAGTTTTCTGCGTTTTAACTAGGTAATCTGTGGATTAGCGGCTTCTGTGTCGTTAAAGTTCAAATGTTTGTTTCGAGCCTTAGTTTTTTTTACATTCACTATGACGTCAAACAGTCATCTTATACTATTAAGTGAGCAATATGTGTATATTTCACTGATCTCGAAAACGGTAGCTCGGACAGTCACGAGATTTAACACAAAGGTGCCCCCCGAAGGATCATTGTGCACATCGAAGTCAGATTTTCGAATTTTTGATTAGTTTTTTCTTAATCAATTAAAATGTGAAAATAATAACCTTCTAATTTCTGATAAATAAGACATTTAAATTTTAACATTTTATCCATGATTTAATTGTTGCCAATTTTTTTTTTCGACAAAATAATAATAATTAAAAAAAAAACCGTACGTTCATTTAAAATGAGGAAAATAAATTAGAAATATTAGAAAATAAATTAGAAATATCAGTCGCATCGTTACAAATAAGATACCAAATGAAAGGGAAAATTTTTGTAAATCCGATGCATTAAACAGCTTATCAATCGGATGATTAGTTTTTTCTTAATTAAAATGTGAAAATAGTATCCTTCTAATTTCTGATAAATACGACATTTAAATTTTAGCATTTTATCCATGATTTAATTGTTGCCAATTTTTTTTTTCGACAAAATAATAATAATAAAAGAAAAAAAACGTACATTTATTTAAAATGAGGAAAATATCAGAAATATTAGAAAATAAATTAGAAATATAAGTCGCATCGTTACAAATAAGATACCAAATGAAAGGGAAAATTTTTGTAAATCCGATGCATTAAACAGCTTATCAATCGGATGATTAGTTTTTTCTTAATTAATTAAAATGTGAAAATAGTAACCAAAGAGATATATAAAGTAGAGTGATAAATGGTAACCCTTGAGAAGGTCCAAGATGAGTCATGTGACATGCTCTCATTGCACCTGCGTATTCGGCGGTTCCCTTGGTAACAGCTTATTTTCAGTAAATTTCTATGGCAACGGTTTGGAGATTGTTCAATGTTTTTGTTTACTTACGTAGTATAATATTCTTTTGTTCTAAATCATTTTGATTTTGATTTTACTTCTTTTTTATTTCGTGTAGTTGAACTTTAACTGACAAAATGCTTAAAAATAGTTGAAAAATTATTATTTGTTGTTAAATTTAGCTCTTTAAAAGTTTAAATTTTCTTTTATAAACAATTTTAAACTTTGTTGGGAAACGATGAAAAAAAAAAGGTATTTTTTTAATTAAAATGTGAAATATGTATAAAATTATTTTTAAAATAATTTATTTCGGTCATAGGACCGTCAGGTTACCTAATTATAATGATAATTTGTCGAACTGATATTTTAAATTTCAAAATAGCGATAAAGAGCCAAACACAGCAACCTATTAGAGCATGTCACGTGATTCATCTTGAACCACGGAAAGCTAATCTTTCATCCATTGAATCAGCACTCTAATTTATATATCTCGTTGATAGTAACCTTCTAATTTCTGATAAATAAGACATTTAAATTTTAGCATTTTATCCATGATTTAATTGTTGCCAATTTTTTTTTTTTTTTTTCGACAAAATAATAATAGTAATAATTAAAAAAAAAAAAAAAAAAAAAAAACGTACATTTATTTAAAATGAGGAAAATATCAGAAAGGTTAGAAAATAAATTAGAAATATCAGTCGCACCGTTACAAATAAGATACCAAATGAAAGGGAACATTTTTGTAAATCCGATGCATTAAACAGCTTATCAATCGGATGATTAGTTTTTTCTTAATTAATTAAAATGTGAAAATAATAACCTTCTAATTTCTGATAAATAAGCCATTTAAATTTTAAAATTTTATCCATAATTTAATTGTTGCCAATTTTTTTTCGACAAAATAATAATAATAATAATAATAAAAAAAAAAAAAAAAAAAAAAAAAACGTACATTTATTTAAAATGAGGAAAATAAATCAGAAAGATTAGAAAAAAAAATTAGAAATATCAGTCGCATCGTTACAAATAAGATAGCAAATGAAAGGGAAAATTTTTGTAAATCCGATGCATTAAACAGCTTATCAATCGGACAATTAGATTTTTTAAAATTAACTAAAATATGAATTTTAGGTGGCAACAGCAGAAGATTGTAGGGAAAACGTTAGGAGAAAAAAAATGAAAAATCTGCTTCACATTAAGTCACATGATTTTTAAGTGGGATTAAAAATTGCAGTTTTCAAATTCTTTTAAATTTTCTCTCACGAACACAAAAATATAATATACAGCCTGTACCTCACAAGACCAACTTGCATTTCAAATTTCATCAATTATTTTGGTTAATAAACAAAAGTTATTATTTTTTTTTTCAAATTAAGTTTTATTCTATCTACGAAACGATTTATGTGATCATAGATATAATAATATATATAGATCTATCATCCCCATATTATCGTGCAAAGATTTTTGATGCCGAAAAAAAAAAAGCTTTGGAATCAGCCATTAAGTGGTATAAAGGAAAAAAAGAAAAATGAATTTGAAACTATATCTGGAGCTTTTCATTCACCTTTAGTAAATAAATTATTCATGAATTTTATTTGCTAAAACATTCGTGTATATTCCCGTGTGTATTAACTCGGGGAAAGACTGCCATATTTTGGTAAAATCGCCGTCTTTTCCCCAGTGAAAAGGAATCACTTTTTTCTCCCCAATGATCAATCTATATATTATTACTATATCTATGTATGTGATACGATACATTAATAATTTGGGTTTTAAAAGTTTTTTAAAATAGATTATTTAAACTCTATGAACCATATTTTTATTTTATCAGTTACATTAACAGATCCTGCTGGGCGATTTTTTAAATTTTGGTGTTGAAGTACACCGAACGTTTTTCGACAAGAAGTTTAATATAGCAACAGCCATTTTTAATCTAAGTAGCGCATCAAATATATAAAAACATAAATGATTTATTTTTACACAAAATTTACAGAACAAATGCAGTTTTAAAGATAGGAAATTTATTTCAACAAGCACTATTTTAAACCTAAAAACCATTAACCCTTTCACGCCCAAGGGAAATATTTTTCCCTTCTACAAAAATCGTTATCGATTGTTCAATTATTATTGAATCGATATTTTTTTTACTGAATGTCAAAATAAAACGTATGTCCAAGGCAGCAAATGTGTTTCTGAACGAATAAAAAAAAAAAGTATAGAAAATAGGACACATAATAAATGTGTTATGTGCAATGCCCACTTGTGCTTCACAAGTAAACGAAATTGTTTCGTAGAATACCATAACTAGCTATTTATTTTACTTTTCTGATAATTTTTATATTACAAAGCAATAAATTTGTATTTCAAAGCAATAAATAAAATACCGATATAATAAACCTAACTCTTCGTTTATTTACTTTTATGGTCCATATGGAAAATATTTCCCATGAAATTATAGGAAACCTATTCATCCTGCTGTGTTTTTCTGGTGATATTTTCTTACTTTACACCCACAATAGCTAAAATATTGTGCTGTATTGGCATATTTAGTCTTGGAAATCTTATGGTCCTGAAAGGATTAAAAATATCAGCAGAATATAAAGGATTCTTATGTATAAACAAAAAAGAGTCTGATAAAATTATTAGCAAAATAGTCTTCCCCTTTCCATACAAAAAAAAAAAAAAAATCCATCGCTAATATGGCGACAAAAATTCAAAAGCCGCCAATGGAGCGACATAATAAAGTTGTGTAACACGATAATGTTTACCTATTTATTTATTTATTTATATAATAATCACTATGCTAATTTATCATACAAACAAATGAGCCTCTGTGTGTTACTGCACTTGCACGCTGTCGAACAGAAATATTTGAAAAATTCAAATTAATATTTAAATAAATAAATAAAAATATGTTTAATGGGAAATATATATAACCATAAAAAGATTAGTTGTCTAAAATACGGCAGGAATAGTGCTCATAGCATATTGTTACAAGGGATTAAGTCTTATTGTTACAATGGATTAAGTCTAAAATGGTGACAAAAATTCAAAAGCCGCCAAAGAGGCGGCTATCAGGCTGTACTATCAGGTTTACAACCCATGAATTATATATAAACACAAAAAAATGTCTCATGCGACAGACGTAGCCGGTCACAGCATATTGTAATATTTGGCGTGAAATTGCTGTCATTTAATGGTTGATTGGATAAACAAAATAAACATATGAAATAACGTAAAAGCAAATATTATGTTGTCTAAACCCAGTTACATTTGAGTCCAGTCCGAGTTACATGTGAACAACACGTATAGTGTTGTTCACATGTAACTGGGATTCAAATATAAAAGGGAAACTCCAATTTTTTCGATACTATCTATTTCGAAACTGTTATATAATAAGCACCTAAATGGAAGCTCATTGGTAAACTATTGTCGCAGGTAATAGGGACAAGCGCCCGAGTTGCAGTGGATGACCAAATCGCTGCCGAATGCAGCAGGGACCTGGAGCGAGCTTTTGAACAATTTCAGTAATTTATTTTATTTTATTTTTATAAAGCTATATAGAAAAGAGTTTCCCTTAAATTTAGTGGCCAGCGAAGCGGGCAAAGCCTGCTAGTGTGATACATATACGCGAATGACCTTCAAACACAAACCAAAACTTTCATCCTTTCCACTCCGCTTCCGCCTATGATAATTAGTAAACGCAAAACTTGGAGCATCGAAGACATGGTTATTATAGGTTTCTTATCATGACGAACACAAAACTTAAAGTAACAAGTAAGTTATAAATGTTTTAATTTTGATTTTATTTCTTCTCTTTTTTAATTCTGTCAATATAAGTTTGATAAGGGTCTGCACTGCATTTTATTATTGAAATCTAATCTTAATCTAAACACTCTATCTCCTGAAACTTCATTTTGAATTATGAATATTAAAATTTACAGCACAGTAATTATTTCCTCCCGAAATAAAACTATTAAAACACAACTTTTTTAAAACTAATTTATTTAAAAATTGATTTAAATTACTATTACTTACTAAAAAAAAAAGTTTTAATTTTTAACTCTGAAAAATATGGCATTCAATATTATGGCTTTCTTTAATAAATACTTAATATGAAATTTTTGTGCATTTTTTAGCATTTCATTACATTTTGTTGTTGTTTCTTTCAATTTCAAGTTTCCTTTATATATTTTATCTATCATGATTGCATTTTTATTTTTATTTTGTTCGCTTTTTCATATAATTTCGTTGTAGTTTATCACATAAAATGTGTTAATAAAGTTTTTTTTTATTATTATTTATTTAATTGTAAAATTAATATAATTGCTAAACTTGTACTTGTTGCTGTAATATGTATGCTGCAAAATATTGTTTAATAAAGCATTGGAAAACAGTCATTTTAATTTTCCTGCGGTCTAAAAATTATTATTAAAGCAGTTTTAATTATTTGAAGTACTTCTTAAATAATGCTTCTGAATTGTCTAATTTAATATTTCTTTATCGAATTAAAAATTGGTGCATAACATAAAAAAAAAAAAAAAAAAAAAAAAAAAAATAGTAATAGCAATGTAAGTTGTTAATAAAACTTTTTTTATTTTTTATTTAAATGGTTAAATATTTTTATTTTGAAAAGAAAACATTACTATATTATAATTCTAACATTCATTTATAAAATAGAATTTATTGAAAGCTATTAAAGTTATTATATTTCATATTAAAAATGCATAACATCTTCAAACTTATATTGGCAGAATAAAAAAGATGAAATAAGTAAAAAAATTAAAACAAATATAACTTTAAAAGACATAAAAATTAAAACACATACAGATTAAAATAAGTAAAGAAAGAAAGAAAAGGAAAGAAAGCTATTTTTTCCCCGAATGAAAAAAACAAATACAACACAGTGTGCTGTAAAATTACAACACCAGAGATCTTATTTTCACTTTAACGAGTGCCTAGTAGGTAATGTGCAGATTATCTAGGTAATTCGCAGATTACCTAGGTAATTTGAGAAATGAAAAAAAATTCCTCACTTTAACGGATCGCCCTAGTTAATGTGCAGTTTACCTAGCTAATCTGCAGATTAACTGATTTCTGCACTTTAGCGGTAACATATATATATAGGGGGAAGAAGATTTTTTAAGTTATCGTTTAACATTATTAGAAAAAAAAAATAATTTTTCTTCCATTTAAGTCAGGAGCATATGTATCATTTTCTTTTTCAAATCTACATATATATTTTTCCTCTCACAAAAAGACTAAGAACAGAATTATGAAACTAAAGGTATATAATAGGTATAATCTGAAAATTTGCATTTTATTTATTTATTTATTTATTTTTTTCCATTCTACAAAACCAATACATTCTAAATTAGAAGAAAAAAAAGGGGGGGGGGGGGAAGGAGTTATTCAGTTATCAGGTGTGAAACTTTTCATGGGCTACCTCTGAATTTCATGTTAAATTGTTTTGTTTTTATAAAAAACTAGTTAATACCCGTCAAAATTTGACGGATCATGTGCATCTTAAATCTTTTCACGGCATAAAGTTTTAAACATCCCTGTTTTAATAATCCGCATTGCTCTTAACCAGTTTAAAATCCACTGCTGTAATCAATTATTTTTTGGTTGGAGGGGAAGCGGGAATAAATTTCATGAAATTTCAGTATGCAAAATTTAAGCATAATCCATATAATAAAATTAAAATTTGAAGATTTTTTACTAATTTTACTGTAAATATGACCAAAAGAATATTTGGAGTAATTAAAGGAGAGACAGAATTTATAAATTATGGTAAGAATGGAGAAAGAAAGCACACATCAATATTTAATCTTTTTCATACATATTATTTAATTTGCTCGCATGTATTGTCACCGTGTTCTGAGCTACCCTGAAAGTTTTAAATGTCTAGCTAGCCGGGAAGTTAGTAAAAAATCTATTGCAATCTTTGTACTGGTAATGCTGCCGAAGGCAGCAGGAACCTGAAACAGTTGGCTAAAAGTATTTAAAAAATGCTTTGTCACTGTGTTCTGAACTATTCTGAAAGTTTCAAATGTCTTGTTGATGGGAAGTTAAATAAATTTTTTGTTGAATCATACAAACGCTGCCAAAGGCCGTAGGGACCTGAAACAGTTGACTAAAAGTATTAAAAAGATGTATTGCCACTGTGTTCTGAGCTATCATGAAAGTTTCAAATGTCTAGCTACTCAGGAAGTTAGTGAAAAATCGATTGCAAGCTTTGTACTGGTAACGCAGACAAGGGCAGCAGGAACACGAAACAGTTGGCTAAAGCTAAAAGTATTTAAAAAATGCATTTTTGCTGTGTTCTTAACTATTCTGAAAGTTTCAAATGTCTGAGCTAGTCGGGAAGTTAGTTAAATAAATTTTTTGTTGAATCACATAAACGCTGCCGAAGGCAGTAGGCCCCTGAAACAGTTGACTAAAAGTATTAAAAAAATGTATTGTCAACGTGTTCTGAGCTGTCCTGAAAGTTACAATGTCTAGCTAGTCGGGAAATTAGTTAAAAATCAATTGCAATCTTTATACTGGTAACGCTGCTGAAGCAGTTGGTTAAAAATATTTAAAAAATGCATTTTCACCGTGTTCTGAACTACTCTGAAAGTTTCAAAGTTATAGCTAGTCGGGAAGTTAGTTAAAAATCAATTGCAAGATTTGTACTAAACAAACAAGAATTGAAGTTAATAAAAACATGGTAATAACACATGTATCTTTATGTTATAGTATATACTTATTATCTTAAAAAGACTTATTACAAAAGATATGGCTTTGTATAACAAAAAAAATTATTGCAAGGATATTGAGGGAATTTTCAGAGGTCTCGTCACTTTCTGCACCCCTGGAAATGAGCTGAAAATTTTTTGCTAACATAATTGGTTGAACATTGATAAAGTCACTTTCAATAAATTGACTATCTAAACAGTTAAACGTACATTATTAAACATTTTCAGGATTTTTCCTTCCCCACATCACTCCTTTCTCATGCACCTATCATAACATCATGTTCAAATTCATTTTAATCTTAACAGCATGTCACTGCAGAAACAAAAGAATCGATCTAACAGCTTTGACAGACAACTGTTATGTTACATAAGCTCTACCGATCGTGTTGTGTTACTCTGATTGGTTCCATGTCTCTGTTATTTGCATATGTACTCCTTTACTTTTTTTTTTTTTTTTTTTTTTTTTAGGGGGGGGGGAGGAAAGAAGGGAAGCATCTGTTTCTCAGTGACATAATTTTCTTAATTTCTACATGCATGTATAACTGAAGTGCTTCCCTTCTTTCCTCCCCCCCCCCCCAAAAAAAAAAGGTAGAGGAGTGCATATGCAAATAACAGAGACATGGAACTGAACAGATGCTGTATCGTCCACTGGTTGGCGATTTTTTTCAAAATGGCACTGAAATCACACCAAAATGCCATTTTAAATCACCTGTGATTACCGAAGTTTTTTTTTTAACCACAACATAAATTTCTTAAAGAAAAGTAATGGTTTAAATATGCAACTGTAATACAAAATATGCAAATTTACTGATTTTTTTTTTCCCATGAAATTATTTAAAACTAATATTTACATAGATATCACGAAATTCCGAAAAAAAAAAAAAAAAAATCGGTAAAATTACATATTTTGTATTACAGTTGCATTTTTAAATCATTTTTACTTCAAATTCATGAAGTGGTTAAAAAAAAAACTCCTGGCGTCAATTTTTGAAAACACCATAAAAAAAAAAGCTTAACTGATTTATCAATTAACTGAAATATCTACACCCAAAATATCTTAACTTTTCAGGTGTAAACATTAAAATATAATAATTTTTAAAATAATGAAAGAAAAATTATCGCGGATCTAGGAAAATTGATTTTGAATTTAAGCAACATTTAACAAAAAAATTACACTCAAACACATAAGAAAATTATGCAAATTTTAGTTTTTCAGGGGGGGGGGGGGGAGAGACTCCCCCTGAATCCCTCCCCTTGTCTTAAACATTAAAATATAATAATTTTTAAAATAATGAAAAAAAAAAAAAAAATTATTGTGGATCCTTGAAAATTGGCGACAGTGGATGATACAGAATCTGAGCCCAACAGGATATATATACTATATATATTTTGTTTTAAATTGATTAAAAAATACAAGTTACAATACCAGGGATTAATCCAGCTTTTAAAAAATTATACCCCATTTGTAAATTTATAAAATAATTTGTGAAAACATCAAGTAAGCCTAGCGACAGAAACACGGCGACATAGTCGCGGACACAGAAAAACAACTTGTAGACAGTTTTTGTCTGCCCTGATAAAAAAATTTGTCTGCAACTTCCGAATAACAATTCACTTAAAAAAAATTTCTGTATCAAAACTAAAACTAATACTTTTATTATTTATAATTATTTATATTGTGTTGTGTCAAACATTGCTATAAAATATTTAATTGAATGAGATGAATGAATACACAGAATTGTTTATACTATATTGTTCTGCAGTAAAATTATATTTGTGTATCGTTGCACGAGATCACCACTGATGTTAAGCTCCCCTCCCCCCCCTTTTCCAATCAGCTTTCAGGCTTTTTGAGTGTAAGCCATTTTCACCCCTGATTACACGCAAATTTTGCAGACAGATTATGAAATTTTAAAAGCCTGTTGCAGACAGCTACAAAACTTTCGGTACAACTATAGTATTTCCCCTCAGCTGAATTTGGCGATTTTTCTTTGGCGCTGATTTGACTGATAACGATGTCGTTCTGGATTGTTTGCGATATAATATGGCAGCCTACATGCTATTTATTTTGGAGTTATGATTTTATGATTTATAGTTTAGCTTACGATTTTATCATTTATGCTATATGATTTATGATTTTTAGATTTATGATTTAACCATAATAACCCAGATAAGTAGGTGTTTACTTAGATATTTATCATTGTCTGCAGTAAATATTCAAATTGAGGGTATTTTTCTGTGTTTGATGCAGTGAAGCTTATAAAATATTTTAGTGTGCAGTTATATTGCTGAGAATTGACTTTGTGAAGGTACCTCGTTGCTGAAAGTTGAATTTGTGAAGGTACCTCATTGCTAAAAATTGCCTTTGTGAAAGTGCTTCAATGCGGCACTAAATTTGTTCTGAATTAACCTCTGAATACAAATCAAAAATTTATGCTTCAATTAGTGATGTGCGGAGGAAAAATTTCCACCATGTTTTTCCGGAAAATTTTCAAAGCCAAAAAAAAAAGTAATTTTTCAGTAAATTTCTTACATGACATATTTGAACTTTTCTTTTATTAGTTACAGTAATGTTAGATATATAGTGTGACAAACAAAAGTTTATATTAAAGCAGGGTTGGCAGGTTTTTGACACGTGACAGTTTTTGATGGTTTAAACCATGGTTAAAACCGTCATGTCAAAAACCTATATTTATAATTTAATTGTCATATAAAAACTTAGCTTAATAAAATGTAGTTCTAAAGATTTTTTGAAAAGTAAATAGACTGATGTTCTTTGAAAAACACATTGTTACAACATTTTGATTAATATAAAAAACAAAACTTTAGGCTTTTAAAATTTTATTATGAATTATTTCTATGTTCATTCAAAATATGCTGTGATACTTTTATATGTCATTACAAAATTTATTTATAACTATGCTTAATATAGCACATGTTAAACTTAGTTATGCGAAACTTTAAAAATATAGTTGTTTTCAATAAGATATTATTTATAAGTATGTTTTAAAAGGTAAACATATTAATGTTTTTGGAGAAACTTTATTATAACATTTTGATTAATATAAAAACAAAACTTTAGGCTTCTAAAAATTTATGATTTATATATTATTGATAGATCATTTTGATTGACAAATCATTTTATTTGCAATACAATACAACATTGTATAGTTCAATTTTTTTAGTATTGTGCATTTAGTATTATGTATTTAACCAGTAAAATAAAAATGCATAGCCGAATATTTTGTATTTAAATATTCTATAGAAAAATATAACTTTTTTTTTTTTTTTTTTTTTTTTTTAATGACTGCTGATATTGCAAGTTTTTAAGAAAAAGAAATAATTCTGAATGTTAAACAAGCTTGAATTGTGTCTGAAATTCTTATAATTACCGTGAGACATGAGAAATATGAATGCTTTCTGAACATGTATAAATTGTAATAAATTTAATTACTTGTACAAATTTTTTAAAAAAATTATTAGTCTAAGCTGTAGGGCCCACCAGCGGCCAAGTGGTACACTACACTCAAAGCTGGTAGACGTGAGGTGTCGGGTTCAATCCCAGGGCGCGCTCATTGGCCTAGCCATTCAGAGTTTTTCTCCGAAACTTGTATAAATACGGACTAGGACCCTGTAGACAGACCCACACAGAGGGCAATACCCCTTAGGCCTAAGACACTAGAGTAGTCAATCAGCCCTACTCCCAAAACACCAATATTCCAAGCTATAACCAGGTACAAATATTTATGCAATCAATAATAATAATAAACAGATAAAAATTCATTCATTAAATGATAAGTATAATAAATGTAGATTATAAATATAATTATTTTCAAATTCATATTTATTTACCACCCATATATATTATGTTTTACTTAAAGGAAAAAAAAAAAAAAAATCCAGTATTCCTGTGTTTTTATGGCTTATGTGAAAATTCATAAGTAACTTTGGAATTTTAGAATTTCATAAATATTAATAAACATAAACATACAAAATATATCTATGCATACTTTGTATATATTTCTTAGATTATAAACCAGTATATTTACCTATTTTTTTTATAAATTATCTACAAATTGTTTTCAGATTTGTTAATTTATAAACAGCATAATATTTAGATATTCACTTGTATATGGCAAATATTACGAAATCCTATTTCTAATTAGATTCTAGCTCATTTATAGATGTTGAATTTTGACAATATAAGTTTTTGACGGTAGAGGTTTATGACGGGTTTTTGACAGTTTAAACCTTTGTCATGTCAAAAACCACTTTTTGACGTCAAAAACTCAACCCTGTATTAAAGACATAATTTAGAAAGCTACCATATATGATTTGAGCAACATGCTCAAGAAGGAGAAGGTTATTTATTATAATAGAAGAGTTCTTTATTTGCTACCCCAGTAGCACATAACGTTGTTATAATTAGTTTTTCACTGTTCAGACTTATTTTCAACGCTATAACAATGTTATGTGCTATCTGGGTAATCAAACTTTTGAATATTGCTTCAATAAGTTTGTGTGAACATAATTATAAAGCATTTGGCACCATAACTATAATAATAATAATAATGCACTACTGTACTGCTGAAACACTAACCACTGCATTACTGTTTTTCAAAATATTCATGATAAATGATCATATAACTAACTACGCTTTTCAAAGTTAGGCAGCAATTCTGATGTAGGTCATCTTATTATCTATGGTTCTGCAAGTGACTTGAAAAATTAAGACATTGTCATAATCTTAATATTAAAAGAAAAAAAATTTAAGTGCTTTAATCCCAAAATTGGCATCGTTAAATTTTTTTAAAGAAAAATCTTATGTAAAAACACAATTTCATTTTTAAATCACTTTTTAGAACTAATTTCTAAAGTGGGGGAAAAAAGTCTTTTTATTCAAGCAACAGGAAATACAATTAATTGTCCCAAATAATAACAATAATAATAGAAAAAATAACAAAAAAATAAATAAATAAATAAATAAATAAAAATTCCACTCAAGCTTCCATATCAATTTTTTTGAATGGAGAATTATATCCATTACATTGCACTGGAAAAGAAAAAAAAAAAAAAATATATATATATATATCCCTGATACCATTCTTGCTGATTCTTATGTAAAATGACCTTCTGAATCCGAATATGACTACCATTTTGCTCAGTCACCCACCGTTTTCTCTGGACACCACCCCCTCCCCCAATTTTTATCACTGTTCGGTAATTTTATGGCGATGAATTTAATTTGGGGAATGAAAAACGAATTAATTTAACACTTAAAAACAAAAAATATATAATGTTTAATAAATAACATTAATAATAGATATAAAAAAAATATAATACATAATTTCAGTGACAAATCCCCCCTCCCCCTAAAATTTCTCCTTGCCGCAAATGTTGGTGTTTTGGAATTTTCCAACTCTGTAGCCCCTCAGAAGATATTTAACAGTTAAAATAATCCTCCCCCCTCCCCTAAAAATCAAATTTATAGCCATAAAATTACCGAATAGTGATAAAAATAGGGGGCGTCCCTAAAAAACAGTGGGGGATAGGTAGGGATGTGGGTTTTTTAGAAAAATTTGAAATGGAAAATTTTCCGAAAATTTTTCAATCTCTAAATTACGAAGGTTTTGTAAAATAAAACTAAATACATTAAAAGCTGCAAGTAAACAAAACTATTCAGAGAAAAGTATGAATAATTATTCAATTCAAAAATAAATTAATAAACAAAACACAGAAATTATGATTTAATGGTTCTTTAAACATGTATAAAGTTAGAAAGTTTTAATTTTTAATGACTGTTTTGCATGTATAATGGTTGAATAATCTATATAAAAAAGGTGTCTGTGAACGTTCTGTAGCTGTCAGACACACTCACATATCGCTGCCAACAGCTGAACCCCATTTTATTAAATAGGGAAAATTTTTATGAGAATTAATGATTTTTTTTTTTTTTTTTTTTTTAAATTCTGTTTTCATTATTAATATATATATATATATATAGAAAAATTAAATTTGCCTTTGTTTTTCCCAAAATTTATTTAATTTTTAATATTTCATACTGAAGTTATGAAGTGGAAAAAAATGATCAAAGTTCTTTTTTGCACTTTATAATTAAAAAAAAAAAAAAAAAAAAAAGAACCAATTTAACAATTGTGAGTATTCTGAAACTAAACAGAATTTAAAAAAGCAAAATTATTGAAACACATAGCCATATTTTTCTTTTTCTTTCTTTTTGGGAGGGGGGGGGGGGGAGAAAATTCCAGATTTTTTAAAAATGAAAACAGAATACTAGTAAAAAAAAAAAAAAAAAAATCATTAATTCTCATAACAATTTTTCTTATATAATAAAATGGTATTCAGCTGTTGGCAATGATATGTCTCCAAGAGTCAATGAGAGTCTCCGAGAGCTAGAAAACGTACATAGGCACCATATTTACTAAGTAGATTATTCAGCCATCATACATGCAAAACAGTCATTAAAAAATATTATAATTTTCTACTTTTAAATACATATTTAAAAATTATTAAATTCTAAATTCTATGTTTTGTTTATTAATTTCTTTTTAAACTGAATAATTATTCATATGTTTCTTTGAATAGTTTTGTTTACTCGTAGCTTTTAATGTGTTAGTTTTACTTTACAAAACATTCATAATTTAGAGACTGAAAATTTTCCGGAAAACCCTAGTTTCAATAAATGAGCTAAATGAAATGACATGACATGAACATCAAAATTTTAAAAAAAGGTATTAAAGTGAAATTAAATCAAAAATTGCAAAAGATAGGCAATATTAACAATTTTAAAGAAAAGTAAAAAATAAAAATATTACCTAAAAAGTTTCACTGGCCCCGCATAGTCCTGCATCAGATTGCGCATTCGACGGCTACCTGCTGCGGGTCAAGTGCAGTTTAGATTTCACCAGGTGACATCACGGGTTACCTGCAAAAATAAAAAAAAATTTTATGCTTTTTTTTTTTGTTAGGAAATATATCTAACCTTTTAAATGTGGAGAGTGAATGATATTCACTTCCTTCACTTTAATTTAAAGTAGAGGTGCACAACCTGCGGCCCGGGGGCCACATGCGGCCCAGTAGCCATCAGTTTGCGGCCCGCCAAAGGACTGACATTTTAGGTCACATAAATCATTAGCAGAAGAAAAAAAAAAAAAAAAAAGAGAGAAAGAAAAAATATTTATTTGTTGCATTCGCAAAACTGGCATTGATATAAAAAAAAATTTTGAAGGGGGGAAAGAATGAAAATGTTGGGTTTTATACACATTTCTGTTTGAGAGCTAAGTTTTTCATTCTATTTCTCAATAATGTAACCCACAGTTATGTTCCTTAATTTTTTATTGGAAAAATCATGGAATAATCTACTGGTAAGTGGTTATTTTGGTACACTATCAGGCTTTACATTTGTGCTTATTGTTTTTGTGACTCCCAATGTAACATTTTTCTCTCTCTCTGCAAACCATACTTTTTATTTGTTTGTTTTATTTATCATTTTGTATTTTATATGATACATTTGTTTCATTCTTTTGCTTACTATTCAATAATTTTATGATTATTATGCTTCAAGATTCACTTAACTCATTAATTAAAATTTATATATATATATATATATATATATATATATATTATATATATTTCAAGCAACATAAAATACAAACTAAAGTTTTGCACACAGGCATTTGGCAATGATAGTGCACCTTTTTTATACATGCATGTGTATATGTGTGTGTATGTATATATTACACGGCAAATATATCTGTACAGTTTAATTCTTTTATATTATCTCGTCTGTGGCCCTTTGTATCCCACTGAACGACGAGAGTGGCCCTCTAGCCAAAAAGGTTGTGCATCCCTAATTTAAAGCAACATGATTTATACATGAGTTTAATTACAATCACATAAATATTATTGCTTAACATTTAAAACTATTTGTCTTCAATGTCAGAGGTCCATCCAGGCAAAAATTGGGTCCCATTTGCTGCCCCTTCACAAAATTCCACACCATAAAAGGGGACTCTTCACAAAATTCAAATCTATAAAAGGGGACCCTTCACAAAATTCAAATCTATAAAAGGGGACCCTTCACAAAATTCAAATTTATGAAATGAGCTCTTCACAAGATTTTGTTTTACAAAAGCGATCTTTTTATAAAATGTTTTCAGTATTATTTTTAATTAATTGGTTCAATGAAACTATGTTAATTTGATATTAAACGTTGTTTAAAATGATTTTATACTGATTTTATACATATATATATATATATATATATATATATATTATTATTTTTTTTTTTTTTCACAAAAATATTTTTTCACAAAAAGGGGACTTAATATTTAAAACCTGGATCGACCCCTGAATGTATGTGCTTGCTTGTTTTATTTCTTTTCTAATATAATCAAAATATTTGGAATTTAAATGTAAGGTTTATGCATTTGAAATTATGTTACATTATTCCCACCCTGAGGATGGGAAAAATGGAGGATGTGTTAAGACGTTATAAGCTAAAAAAAAGTTTTGAATTGAGAATGGAGAAAATACAAACTCTAAGTAGTGATGTAAAATACCTCGGTATTTATTTTTCAATGAACTCTTTTTGAATAAAATACATGCCTTTATGTACAACATGATATAGCTCTCTCTCTCTCTCTCTCTATATATATATATATATAGAGAGAGAGAGAGAGAGAGAGATGTATATATAGAGAGAGAGGTTAGAAATATTCAATCCTTTTTACAAATTTGTAAAATTTTATAAAGCTAAAAAATTTAATCATAAAAAACAAATGTAATACAACATCAAGCATTTTGCATAAAATATTTAATTTAAAAATCAACTCTTTTGCATTATAATGTATTTGCTGATTTTTAAGAGAGCAATATTGATTAATTAAACAGAAAATGTTGAGTTTGGTTTTGGTTTTTAAAATGTACTCATTTTATATTGTTTTGTTTACACTAGAAAAATTAAATTACACTGCAATCTTACTTACATTTTAGAATATTTCATTAGTAATTTTATCAAAACTTTTAATTAAAAATCAATTATTAACTATGTTACAAATAAAATATATGTATGAACATTTTTTGGGAGGAGTTTACATAGGTATACGGCGATTCTCCCTGACGCCAAATATAGCAACAAACTCTGTTTCTATGATCGATAAATGTTTTGCGATCATTAGCAATTTTTTTTTCAGAATACCCAGTTTATTCAACAATAAATATTATATTTATGAACTTACCTTCATAATTAAAATGGTAAATAATATAACAGATACGAGTTTCGAGCCGGCCAGAATCAGAATGCACGGAATCCATGTTTCTTCTTTCAAAAACAGTGCTACGTTGCCACTAAAAAAAAAGAAATAGATTTGCCATGAAAATTCCTTCAGGTTCAGATTGAATGGGTTTTGCACGTCGTAAGTAAATTATTAGATAAACCAATTAATATTTGTATGAGGGAAAGTATTTTTTAAATTCAAAGTCATTTCGCTTAAGCTCTATGACGTAGTAGATATTTTTTAGTCATTCATACGGTAGGCTGACCAGATCAAAGTACCTTTATAATTTCTTTCATTCCTAATAAATAAGGACTAAAAATAAACTATTATTGATTAATAATTTACTCAATTTTTTAAAACTTACAAAAATGCCTTAAAAAAAAAAAAAAGTCCCCATTTGTCCCCAGAAAATGGGGACATTTGGTCAGCTTATCATACACGGAGAAAAAATGTCCCCATTTTCCGGGAAATGTCTCCAATTTCAAAGGAAAATAATTTATGTAAGTAATACTTTTATAATTTGCACATAAAAGACAGTTTTGTGATCACCAGAACAAACTAATTTTATAATGTTTCAAAAGACTTTTTAAGTTTCCTTTTTTTTTTTTTTTTTTTTTTTTACTTTCTTCTACATTCAAAAGAAGATTGGTAAAAATTTTCAACTCTTGGTTTGTGATGGATTCACATGCTTTGATAATCTCGAGCACGATATAACTGTATTTATACTTTCTTCTGTATACCTAAAAAGAAAATGATGGATTCGTGAAAGTTTTCGAAATTTGGTTTTCAATGGCTTGCTGGTTGGGTTTTACGTCGCGCAGAGGTAGTCCGGAGACATGCCATCACAATTTTGATCCTCCACGGAAGGGATTGGTTTTCAATGGATTTGCATGTTTTGTGAGTTCCTTAAAACGATTTGGGTTTAGATACAAACGGTGATTGGTGATTGGGTTTTACGTCGCACTAATGCTGCGCAGATGGGCAATTGGCGACGGTCAAAGATACAAACGGAACGCTTGCAATTTCGATGACGTAAATTTTGCAAGTTTTTTGCAAATACAGTCGGCAGCAAAAACATCCGAGCACTAGCGAAAATTCCTATGTAAAGAAAGTACACTTAATGCAGTTTTGCTAAATAAATCGTTGTCGAATCCTGTTCTTAGTCAGTCTAAGAACACGATTCGAGAAGGATTTATTTAACAAAACAGTGTTAAGTGTGCTTTCTTCATATAGGAATTGTTGCCAGTGCTCGGATACTTTTGCTGCCGACTACAGTCATACATTTGGAACGCTTGCAAACGGCTTTGCAACTGGAAGTGTTTCATTTGTATGTACCCCTTGACCATTTTTAGATAGGGTGACCAAACGTCCCCATTTTCTGGGGAATGTCCCCAGGTTTGATCATCTGTCCCCAAAAAACAAAAACAGCGATTGAGCACCACATTTTCTGTCGCTTATCCCTAAATGTCCCCCAATTTTCAAAAAATTTCTTAAATATTCAGAATTTTGTTACTTTTACTTTATTTGCTTTCTTTCGTTTTATTCATAATTCATGTGTTGAAGAAAAGTATTTTTCTGCTCATATTAACTTTAAAAAACATTAAAAGCTTCTATAGTTGTTCTGCATCTGAAAATTTGATCACCCTATTTTTAGAGAATGTCTGTCTGTCTGACTGTGTGCTAGGGTGTAGCATAGGACAAAATTTCGTATAAATATGTATATTATGAGAATTATTTTTATGAAATGATTGTGAAATTAACAGGAATTATTGATTATCGTAAAAATAAACTAGGGAAAAAGTGTGTGCACGTTAGAACACCCCCCTGGTGGGAAATAGATCCCAGTTGGTGTAGATATTCATTATGGATATCTTTCAAAAGAACTCCCCAATACCTTTAAAATGGTCTGTGTTAATTTAAAACCAAGTTATCGATTTTTTTCGAGTAATATAATCGAGTTGAATATTTGTCGAGTCATGGTCTTAGCCTTATGCAGTTTACATGCTGTTAGTTGGTAATAAAAATTAGCAGCCAAACTAAAAAAAAAAAAAAAAAATATGTATGAGAAAAGTAAGTGTGTGCTACAATAGTTTTTCTGTCGACTGTAAATTTTGAGTTACTGGCGTCCTTTCCCCCTCCAAGTGGTGACAGGGAATAATACCGTCTGAGAGGTCGGGGAGGGGGGGGGGAGGGATAAAAGAAATATATTTTTTGAAGGAATGCTTCACAACCTCTAAAAGGATGTTTAGCATGGCATTCTGTATGCACTGAAACGGAAGATACAGATTTTTAAATATTTGAACCATTTTCTTTTTCTGGACTTGGAAAAAATGAATCAATTTTGCAAACCTAATGCATATGCCCCCAAACCGATTTTCTTTGAATTTCCTTGAAGATTTTTAATTCTGTTTTTTATTTTAATTAAAAGGTCAATAATCTAGTATGATATGGCCACCACATGACTTTCTTCTATGTAATTTTACACAAAATTTATTCAATGCAAATTATTTATTAAATTATCAAATTATTTTCCATTATAAATGCAGACGGGTTTTATCTGACAGTATTATATTATCACTAAATGGCGAAAGAGGTCAATTTTTTGCAAATCAGAAGAAATTTTTTTTTTTTTTTCGTTAAAGATAAAAAAAAAAAATCGATAACTTTGTTTTAAATTATCACAGATCTACAGTTCAACCATTCGTTTTAAAGGTATTCACGAGATCTTTCGAAAGATACCCATTTGAAAATTTACTCCCCCCCCCCCGGGGGGAAAGAGGAAAGCTACGCTCCCACATGCACAAAATTTTTTTCCTGGTTAAATACTACTATTATCAATTATTCATATTAATTTTACAAACACACGATTAAAAAAACTCTCATTATGTACATTTATACGAAATTTTGTCTTATACTGCCTTGCTAAAAATTTAGAAAAAAATGCGATCACAGCGCCAACTGTTGAGCAATTGTTCCATAAATCTAATCAGCGACAGTTTATGTCAGAGTCGAACTAATTACCAAGTTTGGTAAAATTTCGTTTATTGGCTCGTGAGATACAGCGTCCACAAAATTTGTGATACACACACACAGACAGACTGACTGACAGACAGACAGACATTTTCTAAAAACAGTCAAATCATGTTCAGGACATCCCAAAACGTGTAAATTCATCGAAATTTTTCACGAATCCAATACTTTCTCTATATATACATATAGAAGAAAATAAAAATCATAAGAAATACGCACATACTATTTCCTTAATTATCACACTTAAATAAAAACAATGTAAACTACACCAGTTTTGTTTTTGATTTTAGTTACAAATTACCATTATTGAAATGAAATTCAAATAATTTCAATCCATGAAACCTATCGCATCAGAATTCTATTTCTAAAATGAATGTAATTGTTGCACTCATG
This sequence comes from Salticus scenicus, assembly GCA_963930645.1. Lineage (NCBI taxonomy): Eukaryota > Metazoa > Arthropoda > Arachnida > Araneae > Salticidae > Salticus > Salticus scenicus. The sequence goes on from OZ005653.1 coordinate 178,712,904, forward strand.
AAAATATATATTGTCCTTGCAAGCATGATCTTATAACATGACTCTGCTACCCGATTCGATCGCAATGGTATGTAAAGTTTTGCTATTAGCGCATTCCGAATAATTTGTGTCAACAGGACGAAATTGAAAAGAATCTTTCTTTATGTCCCTGTTACCGTAAAAGGGTAAAAGAATCAACAATTCATTATATTCTAGTAAAATAGACAGTTTGTGCGACAGTAACTTATAACCAGGGGTCGATCCTGATAATAGCTGATCCGTTTCAGTCTCCTTCACAAAATAGTGACATAAAATGGGCTCCTACACAAAATTCTACTTCAGAAATTATGTACCGCCAATTGTTCAAAAAGTTTTATTATTATTGTTATTAATATTAATATTAAAATTTTTTAAGCATTGGATTCGTAAAAATTTTCGACTTCCGGTTTTAGATGGATTTACATGTTTTGACAGGTCCAGAACATGATTTGACCATGTTTAGAAAATATCCGTCTGCCTGTGTGTGTGACAAAAATTTTGTGGCAACTGTATCTCAAGTATTACTGCACAGAATTGCATAAAAATTTATATGCAGCGGCATCTTGATATAAATTAGTGCCTTTCAACTTTTGGTGCTAATCGCTCAACAAATGGCGCTGCTATACGTCGATTTCCGCAGATTCAGCTATAGCTCAGGAACTAGTGAACAGAATTGCATATATGTAGATGCCCCTTGACATATCAACTTTTGGTGCCAATCGCGCAACGGGTGGCGTTGTTATACAGCGATTTATGCAATTTAAGGGAAGCTTTATCTTCAGTTCTATAACGTATAGTTAAACAAACCTTCATATATGAAAAGGCCATTATGAGACATTATGCTGATTAAATTAAGAGCATATCCGCCGACAAATGGGGCTGCAATATTGCAGATTTTTTTTTTTTTTTTTTTTTTTTAAACGAGAAGGATATGTCATCTGCATGGTAAAAATTCACTTCCGGTTGACATTTAGTGTACTAGCACTATCTGAGATGAAAATCTTCTGCATTCATTATGGATAAAAAAAATAAATAAATAATAAATGATTTGTATAAGAAAATATACAAGAAATTTCTTTGATGACCACATCATTCTAGCTTATTTCTAATAACAAGCGATTGTTATTATCAAGATAATGGAAATAAAATATTACTTTACTAACAATTAGTATGTTGTGGCCATCGCATGGCTTTCATCTATATTTTCCTATACAAATTCACTCAGAAAAGATAATTTATTAAAATTGTTATTTAAAAAAAATACCTTCCATGATAATGCAGACGATTTCCATATTAGAGAAGTAGTATAACACTAAATATATATATAAAAAAAAAGTCCATTTTATTCTCAATATATATATATATATATATATACATATATATATATATATATATAAATCGTTAAAAGTAAAAAAAATCGGTAACTTTTTTTTCAATTATCACAGATCTATAGTTCAACCATTCGTTTTAAAGGTATTGACGAGACCTTTCGAAAGATACCCATCTTGAAAATTAAATCCCCCCTGGGGAGAAGCAATGCCCCAACATGCACAAAATTGTTTTCCTAGTTAACTACTACTATTATCAATAATTCATATTAACTTTACAATCACAAGTTAAAAACAACTCTCATTCTGTACATTTATACGAAATTTTGTCCTATATTGCCATGTTAAAAATTTAGAAAAAATGCGATCACAGCGCCATCTGTTGAGCGATTGATCCCCAAATCTAATCAGCACAGTTTATGTCAGGGTCCAACTAAATACCAAGTTTGGTTAAATTTCGTTCCTTGGTTCGTGAGATACAGCGTCCACAAAATTTGTGATACACACAGACAGACATTTTCTAAAAACTATCAAATCGTGTTCAGGACATCCCAAAACGTGTAAATCCATCGAAAAAAGTAGTTCGAAAATTTTCACGATTCCAATACTTTCTCTATATTACATATAGAAGAAAGTAAAAATGTATTTAATGTCATCTCTTTCAGGGATTTACTTTTCCATTTTCAATTCCTAACTTATCAAAACAGCGGAAGATAGTAAAGTGATAGACAAACTGGCGGCTTTTGAAATAGACGTGGGTTAGTATTTTCAGATGAATCACTATAATTAATGAATCACTAACAGTAACTTTTAGTGTTTAGAAAAGAAATTAAAAAAAAAAAAAAAAATCATTTCCGATTGGGTAAAAAGTCGCCCCGGGTCTCCACTACCTTTGGCACTGCAGTCCCGTGCGCGCTGCGCGCGCACACGTTAAGGGATACATGCGCGTGTATGTCATGCACTGCGCGTGTGTCCTTCCCTGACGTTTCGTGCCCCCTAAAAAAAATCATCTCTGATCGGCTAAATACTCACACCGGGTCCCCACTGCCTTCGGCAGCGCAGACCCATGCGCGCTGAGCGCGTACGTGTGAAGGTATACGTGCGCTGCGCGAACATATTCCTTCTCAAATCAAATTTTTATTCTTAAGAAAAGAAAATTAAAAAAATCATTTCTCATCGGGTACAAAGTCGGACCGGGTCCCCACTGCCTTCGGCAGCGCAGTCCCGTGCGCGTATTCCTTCCCTGACCTTTCGTGCCCCCTAAAAAAATCATTTCTGATCGGGTAAGAACTCATATCGGGTCTGCGCTGCCGCGGGTCCCCATTGCCTTCGGCAGCGCAGACCCATGCGCGCTGCGCGCGCACGTGTGAAGGTATACAAGCGCTGCACGCACATATTCCTTCTCAAACCAAATTTTTATTCTTAAGAAAAGAAATTAAAAAAAAAAATCATTTCCCATCGGTTAAAAAGTCGAACCGGGTCCCCACTGCCTTCGGCAGCGCAGTTCCGTGCACGTTGCGAGCGCACAAGTTAGGGGATACGCGCGCGGTGCACGCCTTTTTCTTCCCCACCCTTTCAGCCCCTCCTACTTAACCAACATATACCAATTTTGAACGGTCTAATTCAATTAGCTGAGATGCAAAAGAAAACCTAATCAGGACACCTCAAAACGTGTAAATCTGGTGAAAACTTTCGATAATGTAAAAGAACTTTAAAATATATTTCGAATGATGTATTAAAAATAATTTAATCTTAAATGGAAATTGAAATTTAAAAAAATTACAGCGCCATCTGGCGGTAGAAATTTCTGTAATCTACTGTTCGATTCCAAATCAACAAAGCTCACAGATCTACTAAACTTGATAGAAAAGAAGTCTGAACCATGCGGGGTTGCACTTTCACGAATTTTTTTTTTTTTTTTTTTCGATTTTTTTAAAAATGCTTTTCTTTGTTTTTGCAGTTTCATTTTTACTTTCTTCGATATGTAATGTAGAGAAAGTATTGGATTCGTGAAAATTTTCGACCTCCGTTTTTTGATGGACTTACACGTTTTGAGATGTCCAGAATACGAAATAATAGTTTTTAGAAAATGTCTGTCTGTCTGTATCACTTTTTTGTGGACGCTGTATCTCACGAACCAATGAATGAAATTTAACCAAACTTGGTATTTAGTTGCACCCTGACATAAACTGGTGCTGATTAGGTTTGGGAATCAATTGCGCAACAGGTAGCGCTGAGATCGCATTTTATGCAAACTTTTAACCTGGCAGTATAGGACAAAATTTCGTAATAATGGGCATAATGAGAATTATTTTAAACTTGTGATTGTAAAATTAATATGAATTATTGATAATAGTAGTAGTTAATTAGGAAAAAAAACTGAGCATGTGGGGGGCATCGGTTCCCCCCCCGGGGTGCAAAGTTTCAAGATGGGTATCTTTCGAAAGGTCTCGTCAATACCTTTAAAACGAATGGTTGAACCATAAATCTGTGATAATTTAAAACAAAGTTATCGATTTTTTTTTTACTTTTAACGAAGAAAAACTTAGAAAAAAAAATCGTATTTTTTTTTTTAAACGAAATTTAACCAAACTTGGTATTTAGTTGGTCCCTGACATAAATTGGTGCTGATTAAATTTGGGGATCAATCGCTCAACAGGTGGCGCTGTGATCTCATGTTTTCTAAATTTTTAACATGGCAGTATAGGACAAAATTTCGTATAAATGTACATAATGAGAGTTATTTTTAACTTGTGATTGTAAAATTAACGAGTTGTTGATAATAGTAATAGTTAACTAGAAAAAAATTTCTGTGCATATCGGTGTATCGCTCCCCCCCCCCTCCCCCCGGGGGGGAAGTACCCCCGGGGGGAGGGGTAAATTTTGAAGATGGGTATCTTTCGAAAGATCTCGTCAATACCTTTAAAATGAATGGTTGAACTATAAATCTGTGATAATTTAAAACAAAGTTATCGATTTTTTTTACTTTTAACAAAAAAAAAAAAAAAAAAAAACTTGTTACTGATTGAATCACTTAGAAAAAAATCGATTTTTTTTTTTTTTTTAATATTGTTACTGTTTGGTATATGTATAGGAAAATATAGAAGAAAGTCTTGTGGTGGCCACAACATACTAGTCTTAATTTGTATTCAAACTACTTATTTATTTACTTCAGTTTTTTTTTTTTTTTTTTTTTTTTTTCATCATCTGCATTGCTTAGCAGCGTTTATACTGGTACGTTTCGAAGAACAAAAATGAACTCAATCTGAGGATAAAATTTCCTGAACGAAGTGATCGTTATATATATGTTACCGCTAAAGTGCAGAAATCAGTTAATCTGCAGATTAGCTAGGTAATCTGCACATTAACTAGGGTGATCCGTTAAAGTGGAAAAAATTGTTTCATTTCTCAAATTACCTAGGTAATCTGCGAATTACCTAGGTAATCTGCACATTACCTACTATACACTCGTTAAAGTGAAAATAAGATCTCTGGTGGTGTAATGTTAAAGCACGCTGTGTTGTATTTGTTTTTTTCATTCGGGAAAAGAAAAAAAAATAGTTTTCTTTTCTTTCTTTACTTATTTTAATCTGTATGTGTTTTAATTTTTATGTCGTTTAAAGTTATATTTGTTTTATTTATTTATTTTTATTTATTTCATCTTTTTTATTCTGTCAATATAAGTTTGAAGATGTTATGCATTTTTAATATGAAATATAATATCTTTAATAGCTTTCAATAAAGTCTATTTTATAAGTGAATGTTAGAATTGTAATACAGTAACGATTTCTTTTCAAATAAAAATATTTAACAATTAAAAAAAAAAAAAAAAAAATTTAACAACTTATATTGCTATTACTATATTTTAAAAAAAGTTATGCACCAATTTTTAATTCGCTAAAGAAATATTAAATTAGACAAATCAAAAGCATTTTAAGAAGTACTTCAAATAATAAAATTGCTTTAATAATTTTTAGAACGCATGAAAATTTAAATGACAGTTTTCCAATGCTTTATTAAACTATATTTTGCAGCATACATATATCTGTACAATTTTAGCAAATATATTAATTTTACAAAAAAAAAAACTTTATTAACACATTTTATGTGATAAACTACAACGAAATTATCTGAAAAAGCGAACAAAATTTAAATTAAAAATATAATCATGATATATAAAATATATAAAGGAAACTTGAAATTGAAAGAAACAAAAAAGAAAATTGTAATGAAGTGCTAAAAAATGCATAAAAATTTCATATTAAGTATTTATTAAATAATGCCATAATACTGATTGCCATATTTTCCAGAGGAAAAATTAATACATGTTTTTTTTTTTTTTTTTCAGTAAGTAATAGTAATTTAAATCAATTTTAAAATAAATTAGTTTTAAAAAGTTGTGGTTTAATAGTTTTATTTCGGGAGAAAATAATTACTGTGTTGTAAATTTAATATTCATAATTGAAAATGAAGTTTCACGAGAGAAAGCTTTTAATTAAAATTAGATTTCATTAATAAAATGCAGACCCTTATCAAACTTATATTGACAGAATTTAAAAAGAGAAGAAATAAATCAAAACAATTATAACTTACTGTTACTTTAAATTTTGTGTTGGTCATAAGAAGAAACCTAATATCATAGCTTCGATGATCCACGTTTTGTGCTTACTGTTTATCATAGCGGAGCGGAAAGGATAAAAGTTTTGGTTTGTGTTTGAAGGTCAATCGCGTCACAGACTAATCTGGGATTCGCGTATCTGTATCACATGACTGTTTGACGTCATAGTGAATGTAAAAAAACTAACACTCGAAACAAACATTTGAACTTTAACGACACAGAAGCCGTTAATCTGCAGATTACCTAGTTAAAATGCGAAAAACTCTTTATTCCGCACTTTAACGGGTAATTATAGTTAATCTGCAGATTAGCTAGGTAATCTGCAGATTAACGGATTTCGCGTTTTAACGGTAACATATATATATATATATATATATATATACACATATATATATATATATATATATATATATATATATATATATATATATGTTACCGTTAAAACGCGAAATCCGTTAATCTGCAGATTGCCTAGCTAATCTGCAGATTAACTATAATTACCCGTTAAAGTGCGGAATAAAGAGTTTTTCGCATTTTAACTAGGTAATCTGCAGATTAACGGCTTCTGTGTCGTTAAAGTTCAAATGTTTGTTTCGAGTGTTAGTTTTTTTACATTCACTATGACGTCAAACAGTCATGTGATACAGATACGCGAATCCCAGATTAGTCTGTGACGCGATTGACCTTCAAACACAAACCAAAACTTTTATCCTTTCCGCTCCGCTATGATAAACAGTAAGCACAAAACGTGGATCATCGAAGCTATGATATTAGGTTTCTTCTTATGACCAACACAAAATTTAAAGTATCAGTAAGTTATAATTGTTTTGATTTATTTCTTCTCTTTTTAAATTCTGTCAATATAAATTTGATAAGGGTCTGCATTTTATTAATGAAATCTAATTTTAATTAAAAGCTTTCTCTCGTGAAACTTCATTTTCAATTATGAATATTAAATTTACAACACAGTAATTATTTTCTCCCGAAATAAAACTATTAAACCACAACTTTTTAAAACTAATTTATTTTAAAATTGATTTAAATTACTATTACTTACTGAAAAAAAAAAAAAAAACATGTATTAATTTTTCCTCTGGAAAATATGGCAATCAGTCTTATGGCATTATTTAATAAATACTTAATATGAAATTTTTATGCATTTTTTAGCACTTCATTACAATTTTCTTTTTTGTTTCTTTCAATTTCAAGTTTCCTTTATATATTTTATATATCATGATTATATTTTTAATTTTAATTTTGTTCGCTTTTTCAGATAATTTCGTTGTAGTTTATCACATAAAATGTGTTAATAAAGTTTTTTTTTTGTAAAATTAATATATTTGCTAAAATTGTACAGATATATGTATGCTGCAAAATATAGTTTAATAAAGCATTGGAAAACTGTCATTTAAATTTTCATGCGTTCTAAAAATTATTAAAGCAATTTTATTATTTGAAGTACTTCTTAAAATGCTTTTGATTTGTCTAATTTAATATTTCTTTAGCGAATTAAAAATTGGTGCATAACTTTTTTTAAAATATAGTAATAGCAATATAAGTTGTTAATTTTTTTTTTTTTTTTTTTTTAATTGTTAAATATTTTTATTTGAAAAGAAATCGTTACTGTATTACAATTCTAACATTCACTTATAAAATAGACTTTATTGAAAGCTATTAAAGATATTATATTTCATATTAAAAATGCATAACATCTTCAAACTTATATTGACAGAATAAAAAAGATGAAATAAATAAAAATAAATAAATAAAACAAATATAACTTTAAACGACATAAAAATTAAAACACATACAGATTAAAATAAGTAAAGAAAGAAAAGAAAACTATTTTTTTTTTCTTTTCCCGAATGAAAAAAACAAATACAACACAGCGTGCTTTAACATTACACCACCAGAGATCTTATTTTCACTTTAACGAGTGTATAGTAGGTAATGTGCAGATTACCTAGGTAATTCGCAGATTACCTAGGTAATTTGAGAAATGAAACAATTTTTTTCACTTTAACGGATCACCCTAGTTAATGTGCAGATTACCTAGCTAATCTGCAGATTAACTGATTTCTGCACTTTAGCGGTAACATATATATTAAATAGACTGAAAAATAAAATTCAATCGTTGCTATTTTGAAACACTTGTATATGCGCAGAGAAAAACCTCCCTATACAATGGAAATGTTTATGTGAAGAGTGCAGAAAAGAGCCTGAATTATTCAATTAAAGATATTTAACGAGAAAAATGTAATATATTAGTTATGTACAATAATAGTAATAATAAATCTGGAGTGACTCCAATGGGCTTTCTGAACATTAAGTAATTAACGATTGTTTAACGGGCGAGAAATCGTTAAATAAGCAAAAGAGAAAATTATAATAGGGCGTATGGGTACTTTTCTTCATGTAGTATGAGTATGCTGTTTAATTTAACACTATTTCCTTCAAATAATTTGAGCCCATAGAACATAATGATAAATTTTCGTTGTGTCCCTGTAAAAACCTATAAGTACCTAAAACCTATAAACCCCTCACCAAAAATCTATAAAGTTCGTGTGATGGTTACTTATAACATGCATAAAAATTTTCAGACGAATCGGATAAGGCGTTTAGACGCTATCACATTTTAAATAATTTGAGCCCATAAGCCACAATGATAAAGTATTTTAATTCGTGTCCCTGTTTGAAAAAAAAAAAAAAAACTTTTAGTGCTAGATTCAACAGAATCTTTATGTTTCATGCTACGATGACCAACAGTACATATATAAATTTTCAGCTCAATCGGATAGGCATTTAGATTCTGATGATTTTAGCCCACAGGCCATAATTATAAAAAAATATTTTGTTGTGTTCCTGTAAAAAAAAATACGAGTATAAGTACCAGATTCACCAAGAGCTATACAGTTCGAGCAACAGTAACTTTTAACAAGTATATAAATTTTCAGCTCAATCTTATTAGGCATTTAGACGCTATGGCACTTCGAATAATTTGAGCTCATAGGTCATAATTATAAAGAATATTTTGTTGTGTCCCTGTAAAATTTCTATACTTGCTAGATTCTATACGTAGTAAATTTATACACTTCGTGCAACGGTGACCTATAGCATGATTGTATAAATTTCTAACTGAATAGAAAAAGCATACGCTCTCGCAGTTTAAAAATATTGGCCCATATAGATCATAATGATAAAGAATTTTTCTTTGTGTCCTGTAAAAAATCCATAAACGCTAGTTTTCCCACAATTCATACAGTTCATGTGACAGTGACTCATAACATGTGTATAATTTTTCAGCTCAGTCGAATAAGGCATTTAGACGCTATCGCACTTTAAAAAATTTGGGCCCATAGACCATAATGATAAAGAGTTTTTCTTTGTGTCCCTGTAAAAAAAACTAGAAGTGTTCACCAAAATCAATAGGGTTCGTGCATGACCTACAATATACGTACTAACTTTAAGCTCATTCGAACAAAGCGTTTAGACGTTATCGTGTTCACTCACATACATACACACATCACGTAAAAATAGTAAATATATGAATTCATGGGACCTCAAAACGTGTAGAAACACCAAAATTTCAAACTGGAATTTTTGACATAATTACAATACTTTCCTATAGAGTCCGGAAATCACAAATTACATAAACTTATGACCACTTATGTGTCTAAATAAAATATTATTTTCAACTTAGGACTGATTTGAAAACTAATTGAACAAAGAGTAGCGAGCAACAAAGCTGAATCATAATTTACTTCAGACTGAACAGAAAGGATTTTTTTAACGCATAGAAAGAAAGAACAACAACAAAAAAAAGAGTTATTTGAATGAATCATCGGAAGTTTTCGGTGATTTAGCAGTAGTCTGCCACCAAGGGAAGTAAACAATCTATTAATTATAGTTGTACATGTGTTTTTTTCTACATTTACATTTTTAAAATTTACTATTTTGGTCCGAATCAAATCGTAATATAGTATTAAATATTAAGGTTATTAATTTTTTAATTTTATTAAAATGTATAGCAATCAAGCTTACAATTTCTAAAATGTAATTAATTTATATTAATATAATTATAAATTTATTTTAATTAAAATTAAAATGAATGAAAGGGGATAAAAAAATTACGACCCGCATCTAGATTTGACTAACACATAGTGAAAAAACTTAAGATGTTCATTAGATACTGAGATGTAGCCATTTCTAAAATTGTAGTTCTTGAATGAAGAATAGCAGTGTATAGGGATTATAGGGTGTATCTTATAGGAATTACGCTATGGTGGATATTGAAATTAAAATAAATCAGTCCAAAAATATAATTAAAGGCATTCCGATGATTAAGGCGTGATCTATTGGGTTCCACAATAACCCTAATTTAATCTTCCTTAAAGTTATTAATATACATCTTTCTTTTAATTAATAAAAATTAATAGTATAGAATATCAACATTCTGACTGTAATGTATATATTCATGCAATTACTTTCTTTCTTTATTAGAACAACATTGAGTGATGATAATGGTACTAGTGGCCAATAAGTTTAAATTAGTGTGTGAGTCATAAACCATATACCAATAATCAGAGATAAAAAAGAAATCTGGTGTGAAACAACCACACGACTTTCATTACCCACTATTACACGTATTATATGCACTTTTTGGAGATAATGTGATCAGAAGACATAGAATTGACCGAATGAAATAGACAACTAAAAATTTTCCAGTAACAGAAAATGAATACACACGGAAAGACATATAAAACAGAGTTTACATAATTAAACACCAATTTCCGAGATTTAAAACTGATATATCTGATCAAGATGACTATTAATTTTCCTGTAATAACCGCGTAAAGCATGAAAAAGAATATCTAAAATTAGTTTATGTAACAATTTTATAATAAAATCGTTAGAGCCGTTTTTGAGACACCTACTTTTACCAAAACTTGGCATATTTAATTGTTGACAAGAAAACAACAATTGCATACAAAAGGATAGTTAAAAGAGGATTAATATTGCAAATCTGAAAAAAAAATTCCATACAGCCGTTTTGAACGGAACGTACTTACAGTACCTGAAATTCAGATATTTGTACAGGACGCCTATCAATTTTCCCGAACTAACCAACTATATCATTCGAAAGGGCATCTAATGGAATGTTCATACAATAAGTTTGAAGAAAATCGGTAGAGCCGTTTTTGAGGTATGGACTTCCGGTTTCGGATGACCCACTTCCGGTTTTCCAATTTTCACCAAAATTTAGAAAATTCATCTGTACACTAGACCTGTCTTAATTCTGAAGTTTCGTGGTTCTATCTTTATTAGTTTCAGAGATATAATAGTCAGAAGATCCCCCCCCCCCCACACACACACACTGACCAAATGCCAAAAACCACTTTTTTGGACTCAGGAGACCTTAAAGCATGTAGATCAGGTGAAATCTCGATATCGAATTTTTGGACCGAATACAATATTTCCATTACCAACAGTAATAGAAGTAAAAAGAAAGAGAATAACTAGAATTAATAACAAACTCTACATATATATATTTTTTTAATTTTATATTTATTCCTGGTATTAAATTTCTAATCCAAGTACAGAAAAGAATTTTTTTATCTTAACTATGTTTATCCTTAAGTTGTTGTTGTTGTTGCCGTTTTACATATTTTGGAATCGCGTCGAGCCTGTTATTATCATTTTTTGTCCGGGCAGGGCCGGGTCGGGCTGGACCGTACACTGGTAAAAAATAAACGGGTCGGGCCGGATTTTTCGATTTCATGCCGGGCCGGGCATCAAAATTTCGGCCCGTGTGGACCTCAAACTTGTATAGAGGTGGACTTTTAAAGAAGTTTACTATAAGTAATATTTGAATTCCGATTTCGATTACATTTCATTAGAACTAACTGAGAAAAGAACAGTGCACTTATGTTTGTTTAGCATTATTTTTACTTCCATTACCCGACTACCGTAGGTAATTGGAAGTATTGTATTCGGTCCGAAAATTCGATATCGAGATTTCACCTGATTTACATGTTTTAAGGTCTCCTGAGTCCAAAAAAGTGGTCTTTGGCAATTGGTCAGTGTGAATGTGTGTGTGTGTTGGGGGGGGGGGGGGAATCTTCTGACTATTATATCTCCGATACTAATAAAGATAGAACAACGAAACTTCAGAATTGAGACAGGTCTGGTGTAAAGATGGATTTTCTAAATTTTGGGGGAAATTGAAAAACCGGAAGTGGGTCATCGGAGACCGGAAGTGGGACCGTATGTCCGTATTGCAAAAACGGCTCTAACGATTTTCTTCAAAATTGCTATATAAACATTCTATTAGATGTACTTTCGAATTATATAGTTGGTTAGTTCAGGAAAATTGATAGGCGTCCTGTACATATAGCTGAATTTCAGGTACTGTAAGTGCGTTCCTTTCAAAACGGCTGTATGGATTTTTTTCAAACTTTTTCCTCTTTTAAATATACTTTTGTATGTAATTGTTGTTTTCCGGTCAACAATTGAATATGCCAAGTTTTGGTAAAAGCCGGTATCTCAAAAACGGCTCTAACTATTTTTTGAAAATTACCCATTAACCCATTTTAGATATCCTTTCTCATGATTTACGTGGTTATTACAGGAAAATTAATAGTCACCCTGATCAGATAGATCAGTTTTAGATCTCGGAAATTGGTGCTAAAAAAAAGAAATCTACTTTTTTTTTTTTTTTTTTTTTAACTCGTTTATGTAAACTGTTTTATATGTCTTTACGCGTGTATTAACTTTCTCTTTCTGTAAAAGTTCCATTAGGTTAATTCTGTGTCTTCTGATCACATTATCTCCAAAAAGTGCATATAATACGTATAATAGTGAGTAATGGAAGTCGTGTGGTTGCTTCACACAAGACTTTTTTTTTTTTTTCTGAAAAATATAAAAGGGGGAAAACAGAAAAGGGGAAAAAAACAGAAAAAGGGATAAAAAAAACTGAAAAAATCAGTTTTTTGTTAAAAACAGCTCTTTTCTATTAAAAATACAGATATTTCTGTAAAAATTACAGAATTTTTTTATTCAGCATGCTAAAAAACAGAAAAGTGGGAAAAAACAGATAAAGGGTTAAAACAAACAGAAAAAAATTGCTTTTTTTCTCTAAAACAGATCTTTTCTGTAAAAAATACAGAGTAGTCTTGTACAAACTACAGATTTTTTTTACAGTGAGGCTGTAAATTTTTTTCTAAATTAAAACGTAGTTTTTACTTTTCGAACACCATAGTGAGGAAAGTATTGTAATCATCTCAAAAATCCGAATTTGAGGTTTTGATGTTTCTATACGTTTCGATGTTCCCTGAGTCCGTTTTCACTATTTTTACGATGATGTATGTATGTATGTGTGTGTGTATGTCTGTGAGTGAACACGCTAGCGTCTAAATACTTTGTTCGAATAAGCTGAAAGTTGGTACGTATATTGTAAGTCACCATAGTACAAACCTTATTGATTTTGGTGAATCTAGCACTTATAGTTTTTTTACAGGAGCACAAAAAAAATTCTTTATCAGTATGGCCTATGGGACCAAAATCTTAAAAGTGCGATAGCATCTAAACGCTTTATTCAATTGAGCAAAAAATTTATACACATATTATAGGTCCCAGATACTCAATCTGTATAGATTTTGGCGAATCTAGCACTTTGTTTTACAGTTTTTTTACAGAGACACAAATAAACATTCTTTATCATTATGGCCTTATGGGGCCAAATTTTTAAAAGTGTGATAGAGCCTTATTAATCTGAGCAAAAAATTTGTACACATGTTATAGGTCACAGTTGCGCCAACTGTACACATTTTGGTGAATCTAGCACTTACAGTTTTTTTTTACAGGGACACAAAGAAAAATTCTTTATCATTATGGCCTATGGGACCAAATTTTTAAAAGTGCGATAGCATCTAAACGCCTTATTCAATTGAGCTGAAAATTTATATCAATATTATAAATCACTGTTGCACTAACTATAAGCATTTTGGTGAATCTAGCATTTATAGGTTTTTACAAGGACACAACGAAAAATTCTTTATCATTATGATCTATGGGCTCAAAGTTCAGTAGCGTTAAATAAAACATCGTGTAATATATGGAGAAAAATACTCAAACGCTCTATTATGGTTTTCTCTCTTTTGTTTGTTTAACAACTCCTCTTTCTTTACTTTATCTATACAAAACTGTTAATTGCTCAATGTTCAGAAAGTCGAGTGGAGTCACTCCAGATTTTTGTTTCTTATTTTTCAGAAATCAAAAACAAATAGCTCGTAGGTTTTTTATTAAGAGCATCTAATTCAATAAGTTTGTTGTAGTGTTCTTCCATAAAATATAATAATGTGTATAAAAACGGGTATCATATGTATTCAACTTTATCTTATTTCAAAATTTCAATTTCTTGTACTTTTTAAATTAATGTATAATTGTCAATTATTATTATTTTTCAGTAATATAGCACTCATGGACAATTGCAGTTTTAATTGAATCGCTGTATTCTGTTTTTGTTTTTGAACCCGGGGATGCTAAGATAAATAATGTATAATTTATATAGTTTAAGTTACTTTTGTCTTTACTTTTAGGTAAACCACTATTTATTTTATCGATATAATAACAAAAAAATATCAAGATATTCATCTCACTGAAATTGATAAAAGTATCGCATAATAACATCGCATTTAATGTGACATGCATCAAAAGTGTACCAGTGACATTTTTTATTATGATCATCATACATACTCTGTTTGACACATTTTCATACAATAGATAACAATATAAAATTTACTACGTAAATTTTAAGTCGTACGACGGCAACCCTTTCCGGAATTTGCACAAACCTCTATTTAGCACAAACGTACGTCATGGTTTAACTGAATATGAAGTTTTCTAAACTTCTTGAATTAATTCAAGATTTGCGGCTCCCAACTCAAAAGTAACACAGAAATACAAACGTGCGTTTAAAAAATGTATAAATCCTATTCAGAGCATCGCGTAGCATGTAAATTCATCAAAAACTGGCAATTAAAAATTTCCCATAGTCCAATACTATAGAGAAAAAAAATAAGGAAAGAGGACAGTTTATGTTTTACAAACAATAGATAAATCCGTAAAACTTCAAGCATTCGCTATTTCTGTTAAAATTGAACTAACATGTTTATAATAATTTTAATAACCTACTATAGCTTTACTTTGCAATTACAAGAAAATCCTTTGGTTAGTATAAAGAACAGTGTTTACCAGTATTTTAATGGCTTAACAAATAAGCCATTAAGTTCTGTGCGACATTTTTGGAGTAGTGTATTACGTAACACAAATGAAAGCTTAATAAATCTTTTTTAATACTGTCTCTGGATTATCGACCAAAATACGCTCAATTCCGCTAATCCATTTACGCGTTGATTCTGTCGGTGATCTATTCTTAGTAAATCTGCATGTTTAGATGCAGATCTATAGAAATCTATTTTCTGCATGCTCTTATAGAAAGTTTGTCACTTTTTTCTTTATGCTTAAAACCCCCTACAGAGAAACTTTTTATGTATTTATCTCAAAAGTGTTTGTTTCGTGAAAGGATTTCGTTGAAAATATACCAATTGCCCATATAGACATCTTTAATGATATTTACGGTTTGCAGCCATTTATGTTTTCTAAGTACTGGTTGCCAGGTTCAGGTTCTTCGTTCAAATTCCGGTTCAGGCATCAATGATCATTGTGGTTTGGAATCTACTATAAGCCGTAGGTTCCGATATAATTATCCTTAATGTGCACAAAAACTGACCGCACAGCTAAATCTTTAACATTATAACTATGATACATTGCTAAATTCAGTCAAACAGAGAAAAAAAGAGAGCGATACTTTATTTAGCGTTGGGATAAATGGATTTTGTGGCCTACCTCTAGGAATTTCAATATAAATAATCCAATGCTTTAAAAAAAAAAAAAAAAAATTAAACCTTTTTGGATGTCTAAAAGGTAATAGGCTTTTTTTTTATTATTCTCGGAAAGTATTTTTATATTGTTTTTGCCACAATTATGTACTAGTGGGACGTTTCTTTCAGTGTGTGGATTGCTGAAACTTTAGATGTGCTCAACAAATGATGATCCAGTCCAGTACAGGGTGGCCATTATTAAACTGACATTGTTCAGTAGAGTGATATAATTGCGCGAATGGAACCAAATTTTGTAGGATGATTTAACAAGACGGGGGACGAAGGATTGAACTAAAAAAAATATTAGTTCCAAAAGTCACCGCTAGGGGAATATGTGGCACTGTGTAAAAGAAATGAGAGTTCTAAAAAACACATAATCAATATTGAAATAAAATTACCTTTCATTTAGTACATTTAACAATTTAATTCAAGTTCAATGTGGTAACAATTTTTTTAAAATGCGAAAACATTACATAAATAGTGATAAAGTTTCTTTATCTTCAAGTTTCTTTATCTGCCCCTCCACACATTTCTGTACGGGTACAGCAGCTGCTACGACAGAAATTCACAACAGAAAGAGTCATTAGCCACTGCTTTCCAACTGAATGTCCATTACGGTCCCCTGATCTTACTCCGTGTGACTTTTGGCTATGGTGTTACCTAAAATCAAAAGTCTATCAAGGAGTTGTCCAAGACCTAGGTATGTTGAAGGACAACATATCACGGACTGTACGGGAGATTCCTCCAGACATGTTATTTTCTGCTGTTGCGTGAATACTGTGTACAGAATGCAATATGTGGTCCACAGAAACGGTGGACACATTGAATCAGATTTGAATGTGCTAAATAAAAGATAAGTTTATTTCAGTATTGATTCTGCGTTTTTTAGAACTCTCATTTCTTTTACACAGCGCCACATATTCCCCTAGCGGTGACTTTTGGAACTCTTTTTGTTGTTGTTGTTGTTGTTGTGCAATATTTCGTCCCCCGCCTTTTTAAATCATCCTACAAAATTTGGCACCATTCACGCAGTTAGATCACTCTACAAAACACTGTAAACCCTGTCGGTTTAATTATGTCCACCCTGTATATCAAGCTTTGAGTATATATTCTTACATAGTTCTTTTTCGGTCGCCAATTACCATTTTGAAGTACTAGTACGACGTTAAATCCAACGAACCAACCTTTTCGCTTTTTATTATTTGAAAGAGGAAGAAAACTGAAGGCTGGATGTTTCCGCTGTTGAAATATTCTTGCAGTATATATGCTGTGTTACTTTGTCATTAAACTTTTCTTTTATTATATAGAAAGTTGTGGCTATTTGTTTTAATATCTATGACATGCAGAAAATCGTTCATTTTTCTTAATATCCAGGGTGATCAAAAGGTATTAATTAATAGATTTTAAATTCGCAATAATGTCTTTAATCATTTTGCAGTAAATTAACTTTTATTATTATTAGTGATACGACAAGTCGTACTATTTCTTTTAGAAAGCGATTTTGGTGTCGCGACCAATTTTTAAATATCACTTTGAATTAACGTAACATTTTTCTTTTTATTTAAAATATATATTGTTGAATGTTTGTCATTGTATCTGTCCGGATTTTTAGTCCGGATTATAAGATTTTATTAAAAATTGGTACATTTATTAATCTGGATACAATCTAGCTAGCGCCGTATTTTTTAGTTCAGTTAGATAATTGGTTCAAAATATATTAAATGATAACCCCATTTTAATATTAAAGTTATTAAAAAAAATAAAATAAATAAATAAATTGATGCCTAAAATAAATAAATAAATAAATAAATATATTTATTTTTATGTTGATATAAATGAACCTGCAAACATTTTTTTTTCAGTAATTAAACTAAAATTGAGAAAAATCATGCTAAAGAAATGGAACAGCTTCAGTATAGAACCCCTTGGCAAAATTTTAAATTTCGCGCAGAAATAGTTCGGACGTTTCTCTCCAAGATCTTTATTTACATAATTGCAATAGCCATTTTAATTCATCGTTAAAATGAAAACAGGGATTTAAAAGCCGCCATGGGTTTTCTATACAAAAGCTATACCAAAGAAATTTTAAGAAGAATATAGTAAACGATGCTAGGGAATGAAACACAGTTACTACATGTCTTTATATGGAAGAATAGATTAAAATAAGTCCTGTCGTACTAAATTAAATTCTGTTTTTGTGCAAAATTTCACATCTATACTTAGAAAAAAAAAATAGGCTTAGTTATTTTTTTTTTGCCTAAGTTTCTTTTTATTTTGAAAATATCTCTCAAAAAATAATTAAATGTATACATATAAAAAAATTACATATTTGCTATCAATTAAAGTGGAATAAATAAATATTAAATCAACAATTAATAATGAGAATTTTAAGCTTAAGAAATTAGTTAATGTAAAAAGACAAAGAAAGAAAGAAATGAAAGGAACGTATTATCAAGCTACTATATTTAGTCTCATACGTTAATGTATTGGGACTTAAAAAATTAACTTTATTTACTCATACGTTTTAAAAAAAAAAAACAAATTTATATAAAATTATTCATCAATAATGGATATTGTTTGCATACAGAATATTATGCATAAAAATTTTAATACAGAAATATATGACAATTCCTCAAAATCAATCGCTGATACCTTTTGTTTTCTTGCATAAAATATTATACTAATTTTCCATTTACTACACTCAATATTTTTGTCTAAAGTTTCATAGATAAAATAGTACGAATGGATGTTACTGCATATATATCCTTATCATAAGCAACCATTTCTCAAGCCACTGCTAAGTACAAATATAATTTAAGCACATAATTTAAGTACAAATTCTGCATTTAACTCGAAACTGTAAATGCATACATTTCATGCATTACAAAGAGATTAATAAGTAAAATGTGTATCGTTGTTGATAATTAAAAATCACTTTAGTTTGAGATTATTTTACCTCTATATACAGTCGGTAACAAAAGTATCCGAGAACTAGAAAAAAATTCTATATTAAAAAAGTAGAGTGAATACTGTTTTGTTAAATAAATCTTTGTCGAATCATGTTCTTGACTTCGAATCATGTTCATCATGACGAAGAACATGATTCGACAAGGATTTATTTAACAAAATAGTATTAACTGTATTAGGAATTTTTACGAGTGTTCGGATACTTTTGTTACCGACTGTATATATATGTACATATATTGCCAAAACTATTACGAATGGATATTACTGCACGTATATCCTTATCATGGACATTTTTTTTTTCAATACACTACTAAGTACAAATGTAATATAGTCACAAATGAATACGTCTTTTACAACTCAATTTTGAGAACTAATTCTGTTATGAACAAAAATACTGGTTTAATGAATAATAGATTGGCAATTTTTTTCCCTTATCCACGTATTGTAAAAGAATATATAGTTTTTGAGCCAAATTTTCGAAATAGAGTTTTTAATATATTTACGCACCTTTAGGTCGCCTGAAAACAAAAATTAGGATTTTAGCAGTTGGTGTTTGTATGTGTCTTCTATCTGCCTATGAATATGTTTGTGTGTCTCTATAATACTTCAATATTCCCAGCATACTTTAATGAAAAATACTGGCAGGAATTCCAAATTCGGTATTCTAAATATGTATCATATAGAAATGCTATTTTAAATTTTGAGAACGCACAAATTGTTCGTATATAGGAACATACAAAATTACTGAAATACTAGGGGGCAAAATTTCTTGTTGATACACTTTAACATCTTTAGACTGATCTAAAAAAGATGAAATTGGCATATATTTTTTTAACCCTTTGCGGCGCAAGACAATTCGGATCATTTAAATTATACTGCCCCCGGAATTCACGAACTAAATTAAACTAAAAGAAATTTTAAATTTTAAGGTAAAAAAAACCCAGCCTTTTCTGCTATGTTATAAACGTAAATTTTTGGTAAAAAATTTCCGGGATGAATTTTTGCAGCTGGATCTTAAATTTTGCGTCCTCGCAGCGAGGACAGCGCGCATTAAGGGGTTAAGCATAAAAACGTGTTTCACACAGAAAATAGTAGAAAGGTACTTACACTTTATTACAGATCTACATAAACGATTTTTGTTACATTCGTCCTATGCTTATAAATGGCTCAAAGTGTATTTAAAATTGTTTTATGATTTTATTTAATATTTGCTGTGATAGATATAAGAACACTATTTGGTGCGTATATAACTTATAGATGATATACAAGGTAATCAAAATGAACCAATTGCAATTAAAAGAGTAGTATGGCGACGATTTCATGAATAATTTGATTTCTCTCTAATTATAACCTGAAATGTTTTATGAATGATGCTACAATTTTCGGAGGGATAACGGAGGTTTGAGCGGGCCTCACACAGACATATCTTTCAAATAAAATTGTTTTTTAAATGATTTTGAATTGTTATATAAAGGATTTTTTTAAATGTTCATAAACATATCTCTAATTTTTCATCTTAACTTTAATGTTATGTCAAAAAAATAACACGGGTCAACAAAAAGTTTTTTTTTTTATCAAGGTGCCTGAAATTTTCAGATTGATTTTGAATATTTTGGTGCTGCTAATTCCAAAAATACTATCCATTATTTTCTAGCAGCTCTAATATATGAAATATAATTATAATTACAATGAAAATATTACTATTATTATTATTACTATTATTAATTTTATGACTATTACTAATATTATGACTATTACTAGTATTCATCTTCTTCTTCTTATTATTATTGTTATTATTATTAAAATAAACTCAATGAATAATACTGAATGCGGGGGCGGGGGGGGGGGAATTGTAGTGAATAATCTCTTTGAAAATTATAAGACTTCTGATTATGAAGAAGTAGTGGAGAATATACTCACTACCTTTTGTGCACTTGATTGTAATACTAGCAGGCTACGCCCGCTTCGCTGGTCACTATATTTAAATGAATTTTCAAAAGAATTGGATCAGTATTTATTTTTTACATCACATTACAAATAAAAACTTAAAAAAAAAAAAAAAAAAAAAACTGAAATCGCTTTAGATCTTGCTTCTTCGGGTACACGTTGCCTAAGGCAGCTCTTTTTTCTACCCGTACTGAATCGGGTCCAGTTTCCCACTGTCTACAGAAAGGCCTTTCCCGGGCACTTCGATCTGGGTATTTATCGACGACTTGTGGATTTTCTGTTATTTAAGAACTACGATTTTAAAGATGACTGTATCTCAGCATCTATTATATATTTTAATTTTTGAACCATGTGTTTTACAGCCCCCGTTATTTACACTATATTACGATTTGATTCCGACCAGTGCAATAAAATAAAATAAAAAAGTAGATTTTTCTTTTAAAAGGAATTAAATACATGAAAACGAATTTTAATCAGTTTATCCTTTCTACTATAAACTATCATTTTTTTCACCCAATAAATATTATAAATAAAAACAATTAAAAAAAAAAAAAAAGCTTTTTCTTTTAAATGAATTAATTAAAAAAAATGAAAAATGAAAAGTTGCTATAGTATAAAATTTATACATAAACGTAACAATTTATTTCTATTGCATTACCGTTTGATTTTCAATAAATATAATAATAATAAAAAAAGAAAAAGAAAAAAAAGAAAATCGTCTTCAGATGAATGTATTAAATAAAAAATGAATTGCATAATAGCCGTTGCTAAGATACGCAGACGATTACAATCGATGAATAAATTCATGAAAAATGAAACAATAAAGCCAATATTTAAAATCGGAAAAACATTAATTTAAAAAATTCAAATTCGAAATTCGAAAAAATCTCAATGAGGTGCACACCTGCAGGGTCCCATGTACCTATATGCCAAATTTAGAAGCTCTGCGATCAATAGTGTGAGCACCAGAGCGCAGACAGACACACACACACACACAGACACACACACAGATACACACACAGACACTTCTCTTTATTTATATAGATAAGCAAAAAATTACAGTGCCTGAACGGTACTTTGACCAGTTTCCACATTGTTAAATATATGGTATTTTTGACATATAACGTAGATAAGCTAAAGATCTAGAGCTGATGGGGCAAAACTAATGCTGTTTAATAAAAACATTTTTGGAATCAGTGACCTAAATATAACCAAAAATAGTTCAAAATTGTTAGGCACCAAAACTACCGTTGACCAGTGTAATTAATAATGTAAGGTGAAAGAAAGTAACGTGAGTGCCACACTATATTATAAAAATCATTTTAATCCCGAAAACAAACACCATTAGAATTTCCAGATAAAATATTTTAATATATTATACGAATTTAAATGAACTGATTTAAATTCGTATTTTTTTTTTTTTTTTTTTTTTTTGTACATGTCTAAATTTGTATATAATGTATTGTTTATAAACCATTTAAAACATTGTATCTATATAAATGCTAAGGTTTATTTTATTATAATAAATTTTATCCAAAATGTCTTCTCAGAAGCCCTAGACCTCGGCCAAGTCCATAAATGCCACTGAATGGGAAAGCCCCAAACCCAAATCTACGACCTCTTCCAAATAAACCTCTAAAGCCAGGCCCGCCGAAGCTTGGAAAGTAAAAACCAGGATTTAAGCCTATGCCTAAGCCGGGTCCGTAGCTTCCGTAGCCGTCGTAACCTAGGCCTTGTCTCCTTTCGTAATCCTGATCCCCATCGTAAAATCCATCCGTAGCCTTCACTTGGGGAGGTGGCATGAGAAATAGTAATACAAGGATAACCTGTAAAAAAAAAGAATGAAAGAAATCCTTAAAAGTTAGCAAAATACACAAATTGAAAGTTTGGTTATAAAATACCGTTGATCCTTTGGAAATACTTTGGTCTTTATTATTAATATTATTATTATTATTATTATTATTATTATTATTAATGATGTTTAGATGGTGAAATAGAAAATATTAGTGACAAGCTTTTCAAATTATTATTTCTTACAAATACATCTTTTCAATAAATGATAATCCATTCATAAAAAGGTTTACTAGCCATTAAAAAGTGGAGAATGTTTGAAAATGTTCTGTTAAAGTAACTAGTGCTTGAGTTACTTTGACCCAACACTTTCAAACACTCTGTGGAAAAAGAATAATAATAATAATAATAACTATGTCAACAGCCATTTTTTTTTCACTTAAATAATTTGTGCTTTCTACATTGGATCTATATATATCTCCTCATATAAGATTACTTTAATGAAACGGTTAAAAATGAAAGTGAAATAACTGAAAAATTGATTATAATTCGTGATAAATGTGTGTTTGTAAACCGAACCATTTGATTTTATCAAAAAATATCACTTGCTAAAAATATTACATTAAATTAAATAGTAAAAAAAAAACCTCATAAATTGAGATATTTAAAAAAAAAACACATTGACATATTAATAATCAAAAGCAGGGCCTGATTATCACACAGGCCGACTAGGCCTCGGCCTAGGGCACCTTTATCTAGAGGCACCAAAATAGTTTTTAAATTTAAAGTGATATTTTTGGTAAAGATTTCCTCAAGAAAATTAACTAAAAGTTAGCTAACGATAATTATCTTTAGTTGAAAATAGGGATTTTTTAAATACCTCTTGACCAATTACACTGCTCTGCAAAACAAATCGAGATCTGATACCATTCTTGCTGATTTTTATGTAAAATGACCTCCTGAATCCGAATATGACTCCATTTTGCCCAGTCACCCACCGTTTTCTAGATACACCACCACCTCCCTCAATTTCTTTCCCTGTTCGATAATTTTATGAAAATGAATTTGATTTGAAGAATGACAAATAGTTAATTTAACATCTAAAGACAGAAAAATATAAAGTTTAAAAAATAACATTAATAACAGATTTAAAAAATATAATATATGTAATGCATAATTTCAGTGGCAAATCACCCTCCCCACCCCCCCCCCCACCCCAAATTTTTCCCTTGTCGGAAATGTCCCTGTTTTAAAATTTTCCAACTCTGTAGCCCCTCAGAAGATATTTAATGGTTAAAATAATGCTCCCCACTCCTAAAAATCAAATTTATAGCCACAAAATCACCGAAAAAATGATAAAAATAGGGGGCCATTCCTAAAAAACGGTGGGTTATAGGACAAAATGGCCGTCCTATTCGGATTCAGGAGGTCATTTTACATAAGAATATGCTGAAATGGTGTCAGAGACAATTTTCATGCCGAGCAGTGTTATCCGATTAAATTAAAAAATACAGCATTAGCTAGTACCAGTTTTTGTGGAGATCAGTTGAATGAATATAACTTTTTACAGCGGATCTAAAAATCCAGAGAAAGTTTCACTGACAGACTTACAGTTATATAATATAAATTAAAGAACTTTGTAGCATACTAATGGAAAATATCTTTACATTTTCAATAGTATTTGGTCATGTGTTAATATTTACATACCCGCTGACTTTGTATGGTATGAATGAGATAGATTAGGATTTAAAAGGAAAACAATATTATAAAATATTAAATAATGTAAAAAATTACATTTCTATGTAAGTGAATTCCAACAGTCATAGAAGAAAGATAATATCTCCTCCCCCAATAATAATAATAATATTGATTTGAGGTCTTTTTGCAAAAGAAGTGAAAACTAATTTCTTATGATGATGATGCCTTAACTTTCTTGCCAGCAATCAAACTCAGTGCACACACAAAAAAAAAAACCTCTTAATTTGTTTGTGTATGTGTGTGTGTGGGGGGGGGGGGGGGAGGGGGGGCACCAAAATCACCCCGGGCCTTGGGCCCCAGCAGGTCGTAATCAGGCTCTGATCAAAAGAGCATTAAGAGCTAGTAAACACTTTAAAACACGTTTATATTTATTAAAATCTAATTTACAAAGTATACAAAACTTTTCGTTATGAATTTTCATGGCATCTTCAGACCATACAATTCATAAATGATAGTAGACAATATATATATATATATATATATATATATATATATATATACATATATATAAGTTATCGTTTATAAATTGTATGACCTGAAGATGCCATGAAAATTCATGACGAAAGGCTTTGTATATTTTGTAAATTAGATTTTAATAAATATAAACGTGTTTTAAAGTGTTTACTAGCTTTTAATGCTCTTTAATTATTAAATTAAATGTCATAATACTGCAGCATTTCTATTACAGAAAAATACCCTCTGCTATTAAGGAACCCACGAGGTTTAAATTTGTTTGATGTCGCTTACAGTACATCATTATGTCTTTTTATCTAGCCGTATCAGTAACTTTGCAGTCTTAGTCATACAATCAATTAATGGACCTAACCTTTCTACAGTTAGCATTTCCGCGATTAAAATAGGGTAGTTGTTATCTCCATAACTAACAATCACGTAATCGCTTTCTTTAAAATCACTTTCATTTGATTTTTTAAGAGTTGTGCATTTGTCTACAATGCTTTCATCATTGTTTGAATCTTTATCAAAAACTGTCATTATTATTGGCATACAATTATAAAAATTATTTTAATACTAAAAATAAAGTTATTTTAATATTATAGCTCATTGGCAGGTCACTTAAAGATCCGCAACTATCGTTGTACAGTCGGTAACAAAAGTGTCCGAACACTAGCGAAAATTCCTATGTAAAAAAAGTACACTTCATACGGTTTTGTTAAGTAAATCCTTATCGAATCTTGTTCTTGCACTGACTAAGAACAGGATTCGACAAGGATTTATTCAACAAAACCGCATGAAGTGTACTTTTTTTACATAGGAATTTTTACTAGTGTTCGGAGACTTTTGTTAATGACTGTACCTACTCGTCCACTGTCAAGTCTTGGCTCAAAGTAACCCCGAAAACGTAAGTTTTAAGCCATGTACTGGGAAAAATAAATAGTTTTTTTAACTAAACAAACACAGGAAAAACTTAATATGACATTAGATTATCACATAATCGCTAATGCTATCTTAACACTTTATTTATTTATTTATTTATTTATTCTAAATTAAATTGCACAGATGAAAATTTACAGAAATAAAAACCTTGTGTTGTTTACAGTGATTACAATATCTCCTGTGTAGCCACTGCAACAACATGTAAAATCTCTAGTATTTAATGTCTCTTCTATATATTTAAAAATCGAAATTTATTTTGTAATACTTTGATTCACTAACGATAACAGAATATAACTTTTTCCGACTGCTTGTCTGTACCAAAGTAACTCCATAAGGATAAAAATAACCCTGATCTACGATACACTTAAATGTAATGCAAAAATCAATATAATATTTTAGAACAGTCGTTAGAATCTCTGCTTTTCACGAATATTTTTTTTTTTAAATACTCACATAGACTTGTTTTTCCAGTTATTTATTTCGCATAGTCAATCAAAAATTAGTGTGTTGTAGCCACTGAGCTGAAAAACAACTGGAGGAAATGCTAGACCGGTTTTCGCGTGCCGTTTTTTGAAGGTTTGTCTTTCGAGCGTTGTATGGCAAAAAGCATTTGATATATTTATATTTCAAAGTAAAATTGTGTAAAGGTTGTCAGTTCGAACAACCATATGCTAAACATGACATTACAATTTAAAATTTTAATTCTTTAAATATTTTAATAGTAATAGATGACCCGACAAATGTTGCTTGCCATACAAGGTCGGCGAAAGATAGCAGAAAAACTGGCACGCACGAACACTGTGTAAAAGTATTGGAAGCATTTGCTCCAGTTGTTCTTCAGCTCAGTGGTTGTAGCCATCACAAAATATATTTTTTTTAATATATTCTTATAAAAATTCACGCTGTACATACTATTTATTAAAATTATAATAAATTAAAATTATTTTCCATGATGAATGCGAAAGATTTTCATTTTAGAGAAGTATAACATTAAATGTTGAAAGAAAGTCAATTACATACCCCCACAGTCGGCATCTTTTTTAGGCCTATAAAGTGACTGACACAGACACAAACACAAAAACATCTTTTTTTATACGTAACGATGCAAACACAAATTATAACTACAGATCTGATATGGATTGTGTGGAATTTCGACAAGCGCCCATTGCAGGTGAATCCACAGAGATTAATTTAATAGAGGTGAGAAAAAAATAGAAGTTATTTATACATTTTTGTTTATTTCTAATCTTCTATCATTCTTATCTCCCTGCGCTTTTTCTACTTTGTAATAATTTTATTTGCATGCCTCTAGCTTTAAATATTTTTATTCTTATTTATTTATTTCTACATTAATCTTACTTAAACCTATTCTAATATATTTTTATTATTATTATTATTATTATTATTATTTTAAATCTATGTACTAAAGTAAATGTAAATTTTTATTTTTATTTTATCGTAGCTAATGTAATGCGTAGATATTGTGAAAATAAAAATTTATAATTCTAATTATCAATTTCATTATGAATTTCTTTAAAAAGATTACTGTTGTGTTACTTAATACTATGCCGTCCGGCGACAGTGGTGTCGTGCGTAAAGTATCGCTCCAACAATGGGCGTTTCTTTCCCAATTTGTATGTTATTTATTTCTTTATACAGTGAACTCTCGTTAAGACGGCCCCGTTTAAGATGGATTTCTCGTTATTACGTACAAAAACAGAAACCCCGGCTAAGGCTATAGGAATTGCATGTAATAAACGTCGCTTTATACGTACAATTCATTCGTTAAGATGGACATTTTGAAAATGGGAGGAAATCTCTCCACCAAATGCACTAGAAGTCCTTCGTATGCTGGTGGCAATTAGGACATTTTATCAATCGACTGAAAATGTTCCACGCTGTAAAAAAAAAGTCCTGTTTGCTGCCAGAAATGTTCTGTAATTAAGAAAAAAAAAGAAAAGTTCTGACAGCATAATTTTTTCGTAAATTACGCGTTTTTTCTTAAATTACAGAAAATTTCTGGCAGCAAACAGGACTTATTTTACAGTGCAGATATTTTTGAACAATTGGCTAAAATTCAAAATGACATTTACCATAAAAAAACAAACCAAGATAACTTCTTTTTTTAAGATAGACGAACTATTATGTATTATAACCCTTTTTTCATTATGTTGTACTATATGAAGAAAAGAAGTTTTGTAAGTAAGTATCGTTTTTTATGTGTTTATATTTTTAGTGAATAAAAGGGTTTGAGAAAACAAATTTTCATTCGTATTATACTGTGTATGTGTACATAATAGTAATTTTAGAGTTGATATAGAACTTCAGTTTATGAACTCCTGTTGTAATGGACTCTCGTTAATATGGACAAAATCTGCCGGCCCTTGATTGTCCGTTTTAACGAGAGTTCACTGTATATCCAATATTCATATTTTTACAATGAAATATGCTATGGAAACAAATACATTGATTAGGAAGAATATAATTATAATGCATATCTATTTGTATTGTAAATGTGAATACAGAAATTTTTGTTCTGAAATATTGTAACTTGAGAGAATAACGCCCACAGGCGGACCTTACTGTCATAAAGACAAAAACATGCGGTCGCGAAAGTGTTAATTTGATAAGTTTCAACAGTTATATTAAACCACATTTATTCGTAAACCTTAATTGTTCAATATTTGCTTTAATTTAACATACATTTCTGATATATATAAACTCTGATTGTTCGTCCTTCACTATCGTCTGACTACAGCCTCTATTATTAAATGGACTTGCTCATTTCAACTACTAAACCGGATGTCTACCTTTTCACTTAATACGTGATATGATAGTAATATTTTTTTTATTCTAAAAGTAAACAATACGCACATTTATGACAATTTTCTTGATAATAAAGCATTCCTTAAGTGTTAAAAAAATATATCTTATTATTGCAAAATTTTTAAACATTCAGAAATACAAAGATACCAAAGGATGCATTAAGAATATGCCTTTAATGAATTGATGATCAAATTCTGTATAAAGTAATTCAAAATCCATTCAAAAATATTAATTGAAATATTTGTATAATCTTTTAAGATTTTTTTTTATTTAATTAATTTATATTATATACAGAGGACTCAATACAGCAATTAATAATTTCTGCACAATCAAAATCATAATCTATGTTTTGAATCATGTACTGTAAGTCTAAGAGGTCTAGGGTCTAAGTTGTAGTACGTCTGTGTTGTCTTCTCTAAGAGTGTTAAGTATGGGAGTGCTTAAACTATTTCTTCAAAACTTATTAAAACTTCATAAAAATAAATCTTAAAAACTTTAAAATATTAAATATAATTTTTACCTGGTGTTGTGTCTATGTTTGATATCAATTCTACCAAAAGGAAAGTGATGCAAAAGCAGATTTCTTTCATATATTTTGCCATGGCAATTTCACGAATTTCGGTAGATGTGAAACAGAATTGGATTCAGGAAATCACAAGCAATTTTTGCCTAATGAATCTGCGGGAAAATAACAATGATCAAACTAATACAAATTACTTCGAGAAATTAATTTGAATTATTTTTTTTAATCAAAAACTGTATGACTGTGCATTACATAATAATTTATGTTGTTATATTTTTTAAATTTATGAGTATTTTTATTGAATAAGTGTCGGTTTCGATTCCGATCGCTCTCAACGCGATGCATAGTCTCTCGGAGTTTTTTGTTGTTTTCTCCGAAACTAATGTGAATACGGGCTAGGATTGCTCGGAAAACCCTCTCGGCGAGAATTTTTTTTAGTGTCTGACTTTAATAAATTATTACTGTTAGAGAAAATTATACCATAAAAAAGGATCTGGGCTGTAGGACAAAAAAAGGGAAAAGTTGGCAATAACTACCATTTTTCTTTCGTTAAAGGATCATACCTTTACTCACCACTTTTTAAAGCGTTGCGTAAAACATTTTTACTTGAATCATCATAATATTTTAAAAGTAAAATCAATTATTAACAAAAAGTGTAACCAAGAGAGTTTAAATAAGCAAACACTAAACTTTGTTGCCTAAATTTTGGTGTTTCAGTTAACTTTTTGCTAAAAAAGAATCATCAGTAATTTATATCCCACAAAACTTATATAAATATGTATGTATATATATCCTACCCCTGACATATCATGTTTATCACACACAAGTAATAGTGCTTTCATCTTTGTGAAGCATAGCTTTTATCAAAATTAGCGAAATATAGAAATTTTTAAAGCTACTTTAAATCACAAAAGTAATATTTACATTTTTCTTCCTTTAGCCGACGTTTTACTGAAAAAATACTCTGAACTTTTTTTTTTTTTTTTAAACCGATTATTACCTTTTAAAATTTTATCTTTAATGTATTTATACGTTTTCAAATATTACTTAATTGAGTATGAGTGGGATTGGTTTTAAATAAAAACTTGTAATTTGTATTTCAATGAAATATTGTTTAGTAAATGCGAATGAAACATTAGATCACATTTTATAAAACACGTGTGAAATCCAAACAATCTATTATTATAACTGTGAGTGTCTAACATTTGACAATTATAAAGAGAAATATCTCCAATAAAATAAATTTTCTAAAGATATCATAGTGGTTGTGAATATATATAAAAATCCTTAACATAATAAACTGCCACCATTAAAATTATGTAGAATATGACTTATTAAATTTAAAAATACTCTATACTCACCAATGAAAACATTCTCAAAAATAAGAGAATTCACGCATGTATTTGGATGGTGAAACATCTGACTGCATTAAAACAAAAATGTTTCAGTTTATATACATTTTGTTTTACTCCGAAAACATTATTTTAATTCCGGAAGTACCTTTGACATTACTTATTAACCCTTTTATGAGACAAACAAATTAAAGTTTGCTTGTGGAAGCAGAACTTAAATCACGTCCTCTATGGCTAATGTTGCTGTACTTCCTCATTTAATATCACAGAACTGAGATTTAGAGTATATACAAATTAATGCATTGAAATGGAAAAGAGATATTCCTAATGAAAAATATAAAAACTTATTTCAATGTTTCATGATGTATTGTAAGTATGTGTTCTGAAAATTGTCAGTAAATAATTATAATATTAATAATGAATTTAAGTAAATAAAAATTTAATTGGACCTTTTTATAAATCAGAGCGACTTGTCATTTTTTTTTCTTTCATATAAATACAAAGGGGTGTAGAATAATTTTTATATGTAAACGAATAAGATAAGTATTCTTGGTTCATGGATCAAAAGTTGTTTAAAAAAAAATTGTTATTCTACACACTGATACTAATATATCTATACTTATACTATATAGTATATATACTATTATTTATATTTATATTTATTTATTATTTTCATTTATTTTATTTTATTTTTCATTTCAATAACGAAAGAATTTTGTTTTCTAACAAAACATAGATAAACCTGACGATTGTGAGTTTTTTAAATGTGAAAATGAATTTTAAAAAAATATATTATGTATGAGTAATTCTATAAACAAAATTTTCCCGCAGAAAGGCAATAGGATGGTTGCTGTCAGCGAGAATAGGTATTGTAATCTCTTAACCATAAATTATTACCAAACAGTACCAGTAGAACAAAAGGGTAATTCCCCAAAAACCTATCAAAATTATTTCCAAGTAAAATATCATAAGAATAGTTAGAATTTTTTTTTTTTTTTTTTTTTTTTTTTAAGAGACAATTTTTCCACTGTATTCTCATATTCTCATGCATATAAAAAGATTACTCATTTACTATTTTCTAAAAAAAGATTAAATTAAATTAAATTAAAATTAAAATGACTGAAATGTCACGCTCCTGGCCTATCCAGTTCTTTTTCTCAAACTTTATTTATTTATTTTAAAATTTCTCGTCAACATTTCACAAATTAAATTAGTAGAAATAAGCTATGTATACTTAAATGTATAAAATGATATTTTTTTAATCCATTTAATAATTTATCAAGATTAAAATATCATTTATATTTATCATTTATTAATCATTTTAAAGTTTGTTTCAAAGTTTTCATGTCACTCTCTTGGTTTGAGGATTTTTTCAATAATTTTAGAAAAACAAATAAGAGAATTTCTAGCCTGGTGCATAATAAAATTTCTCATTCAAGCCATTTTGTTGGATTTATAGAGTTTTCTTTCATGGTATAATTCAAAGAGTGTTCTTATCATAGTTTTGAATTTTTAAACTGAAATAAACCTGTAATAATATATAAGTAAGCGATATTAGTAATAGATAAACCTTTTTAAATCTAAATTTGGCTCTAGACCGGAATAGCAGGTCTCACACATATATATATATATATATATATATTAAAAAAAAAAAAATCACTACTCTGAAAGGAAAAAAAATGGCATTCTTCTGGCATGATTAGCATAGTTAAGCATGGCCTTCTGGCCAAGTTAAATTGAGCCTAGTTAAAGTGATTTTCTTGTATTTTTCCCTTGTTAAGTGTCTTATAAAGAGTAAATAGATATACACATATATATATATATATATATATATATATATATATATATATATTAGATTTTTTAAAGGCCTTTTGTTTATAAAGAATTAGTGATTTGAAAATATTTGGAAGTCCAAATATGCTAAAAATAAATCATATAACTTCATCAAATATTTGTGAAATTCAAAAAAAAAAATTAAGGATGAAAATCGTTCAATATTTTATAATTACTTAGGTCATTAGAGCAAGCTTAAAAATCTTTGTGATCTCTAGCGCTCATCTACAGCCAACCATTGAAACAATTAATGCCATAGAAGTACATTAAATATGAAACTAAAAGAATACTAGTATCTCTAAACAGGAAAAAATATATTAAACTGTATGAATGGAACATTTAATTAAAAATGATAAAAGCATAATGTTTGTAAATTAAAATATAATCAATGTTTGTAAAGTATAAATGAACAAAACTGTATAAAACTACAGATTGATGTTGAATGATTATGAATGAAAGCTTTGCAAGCAAATACGTAACGTTTGTTTCGGGTTAAAATAGCTAAGCATGATCCATCATCAGGAAACGTTGCAGCATTCATCTCCACTTTTCAACAACATAATGAAAGGTCCTACTCAATTGTTTAAGCCCTAAAAATGTTTACGTGTTGTTGAAGTTTAAAGAAAAACAATTAAATCTTAGAGCTCATTTTCTTCTGTGAAAGACGATTACTACACATATCTGTTCTGAAATATTTAAATTTATCTTCAAAAAAAAAAAAAAAAAAAAATGCTGACTAAGATAAAAGGCGACAAGTACAAAAGAACGTAACTCGAAAAACAGAATTTAAAAAAATAACTTCATTTTTGAAGGAGATATCCTTATAATACGAAGCAATAAAAATTCCGCAGAATAACATGGGAAGGAAGAAAGAGGGAGTCTGGCTGATGTGCAGCCTTAACAAAATTGAATTAAAATATTTTTAAAATATGCCTTTTCTGGTAATGTTATATTTAATATATATATATATATATATATATATATAATATAATTGACAAAGCACACAATAGTGTATTAAAAAAATGAAACTAAGGTAAACAGAACATTTTTATTTTTTATAAAACAATATACAACAGTTCTTTGAAAACTCTGTTATGATCATTATACATACTACTTAATAACAACATACAAACTTGTACCCAATTGTTATTATTCGTTAACAACAGTAGTAAGAATCATTACTAGTTTCAAAAGAACAAGAACTTCTATTCATCTTCGAATACTTTGTACTCATATATTACAGGTAAAACTAATCAAACAAGTTTTCTGCACAGTTCATGACAAAACAGTCCAGTCGTTATAATCGTAACCAATTTTATGTATTCCTTGCTTATAATCGCCATAATAATAAGGATCATACAAATAACCAGAGCCGTATCCATGTGGGTAGTAAGCTGGATAATTATAATAAGGATAGTAGTTTCCGTAATACGGTCTGTTGTTCCCATACCAATGAGAGCTTCCATATCCGGTATAAGGCTTGAAACCTACTGAATTGACATACGTTGGCCTGGATGTTGAATAAGAAGGCTTGTAGTAAATAGTACTGCCAAGTCCATATCGGTCTCGTGTGTAATCATAACCGTAGTCGAGGGACGCTCCAATAGATCCAGCCAATGCAATTGCGGAAATAGAAAGCAGTATTAATATCTGGAAAAGAAAAATAGTTTTTAAAATAATCAAAACAGTAATGAAAAAAAAAATAAATAAATAAAAAAACCTAAAAAAAAATAATAATAAATAAATAAGTGAAATATATAAAATAAAATAAATATTTAGACTGTCATTCACTGAAAAAAAATATATATATACCGACTTCATCTAGAATGAATAAGCGGCCATTTTCTAAATCCCTTTACTATAAATATAGATTTTCGAGCTATGCGCATAAGGCACGCCGATAAACTGAATAGACGAAATGATGGGGAATTTCTGGTCTGCACATTTCTAGATGGTGAAACAATATTCTGAATATTCTGACTATTCTGAGTCTTATGTATGGCGAGAAATTCTGGCTTGATTATCTAGAATTGGGTCATAAATCATCAATCAAGATTATAGTTGCTGAAACCCGCCTCTTGTGTTCTCATTTATTTGGAGATATTTTCAAATAGGTTTGACCTCGATAATATGGACAAATTCTCTAGAATTCAAATAGGGGTTTCTAGAACTCGCTTTCAAAGGGGTCTAGAATTTATAAGGATGGCATGGAACTACTTTATCTAGAGCCACAATCTAGATTCTAGATGTCAGTTGCAGAATTTTTTCTCAGTGCATGTTGTAACAACTATTAAGCAATTATTTATTTAACAATTAAATTTTAATTAATGCTAACGAAAATTATATAATCCTTTTTCTCTTGTAAATAAGAGAATTTATTCAGAAAAGAATATTTTCAAATGGTTAAAAAATCAAAAAATATATTCAAATGTCACACGTTCAAAACACCCCATTATTATTAAGTTTTGTGAGATTAAAATTAACAATCATGTTTAAGGCGAATAAATCATATTTTGGATCAAATAAAACTATAAAATATTTAAACATAAAAAAAAGCATAATTTTGGCTTTAGGTATGAATAGGCGGGATTTACAGATGTTCTGAAATGATAAACTTTTGAATTTGCAATACATAGTCTGAGTTCCTATCAAAGAGAGAGGAATTTCAACTCCAGAAAGAATTCAATACAATCCCAAACTTGTATTTTGCCATCTATATAGATAAAGAGAAGTGTCTGTGTGCCTGTGTGTGTGTGTGTGTGTGTGTGTGTGTGTGTATGTCTGTCTGTCTCCGCTCTGGTGCTCACACTACTGATCGCAAAGCTTCCAAATTTGGCATTTAGGTACCTGGTACCCTGCAGGTGTGCCCCTCATCGAGATTTTTTCGAATTTTAATTTTTTAAATTAAGGTTTTTTCGATTTTAAACATTGTCTTTTATGTTTCATTTTTCATGAATTTATTCTTCGATTGTAATCGTCTGCGTATCTTAGAAACGGCTATTACGGAATTCATTTTTAATTAATACATTCATTTGAAGGTGATTTTCTTTTCTTTTCTTTTCTTTTTTTTTTTTTTATTATTATTATATTTATTGAAAATCAAATGGTAATGCAATAGAAATAATTTGTTACGTTTATGCATAAATTTTATAGTATAGCAACTTTTTATTTTTCTTTTTTTTTTTTTTTTTTTTTTTTTTTTATTAAATCTTTAAAAGAAAAAAATTTTTTTTTTTTTTCTTATATATATAATATTTATTGGGTGAAAAAAAGGGTAGTTTATAGTAGAAAGGATTAAACTGATTAAATTTCGTTCGTTTTTCATGTACTTAATTCCTTTTAAAAGAAAATCTACTTTTTTATTTTATTTTATTGCACTGATCGGTACCAAATTGTAATATAGTGTAAATAACGGGGGCTATAAAACACATGGTTCAAAAACTAAGATATATAATAGATGCTGAGATACAGTCATCTTTAAAATCGTAGTTCTTAAATAACAGAAAATCGTCGATAAATACCCAGATTGAAGTGCCCGTTAAAGACTTTTTTGTAGACAGTGCGAAACTGGATCCGATGCAGTACGGGCAGAAAAAAGAGCTGACTTAGGCAACGGGCACCCGAAGAAGCCGAGATCTAAAGCGATTTCAGTGGTGTTTTTTTTTTTTTTTTTTTTTTTTTTTTTTTTAAGTTTTTATTTGTAATGTGATGTAATAAATAATAAATACTGGTCCAATCCTTTTGAAAATTCATTTAAATATAGTAACCAGCGAAGCGGGCGTAGCCTACTAGTAATATAAATATTTCAAAACAATAATTAATTTCTCTCTATTCATAATATAATTATTTTAATGTTTTTTATAATCTCATAATCTCATTAACGAGTTACATATGTATCAATGGTTAAAAAAAAAAAAAAGAAAAGAAAGCCTTTTTTTTCTTTTTCTTTCTTTTATTTTTTTTCTTTAACTTTCTGTTACCCATAGGGTCGAGAAAGTATTGTTTTGGGATCAAATTTTCTAACGGGAGTTTTTGTTATATTTACATGTTCTAAAGGTCCCCTGAAATAGAAAATCATATTTTTAGCTGTGTGGCCTGTTATCATCATATCTCAAGAACAAATAGTAGCAGAAATTCCAAACTCTGTATTCTAAATGTGTATCATATAGGGATGTTACAGTAAGATTTTCGTTACGTTGAAGCAAATGGTTCGTACAGGGACACTCAAAAGTATTCAAATACATTACGTCTATGGAGGAAATTGCAGGTAAGTAGAGTTTAACATCTATAGATTGCACTAAACCAAATGAAACGAATATATATTTTTTGTAGTAGAGATAGTCAACTGGTAAAAAAAAAATTGTGTATGTAAAAGCCTCGCCTCCCCCCCCCCTGGGGGGGGGGGATCCGCCCTCGAAGGGAGTGAATTTTCATGGTAAGTATCTTTCAAAAGAGCTCGCCAATACCTTTAAAACGAATGGCATTGATCTGCGGTAATTTAAAATAAAGTTATCGATTTTTTTCATTAAAAAAAAAAAGAAAAAATTAATGTAATATTGAGAATAAATTAAACTTTTTTTGGATATTTAATGTTATACTACTTCTCTAATATGGAAATCGTCTCCATTATCATAAAGGATAATTTGTTTAAATAATAATTTTTATAAATTATTTTTTAAAAACCGAATTAATTAATGAAACGGGGGGTTGAGTGGGTGGTAGTCCCCCTCACACAGAACTAATTATCACATAAAACTCTTCCGAAGCCTAATTTGAATTGTTTAACATAGGTTTACATAAAAGTACTCGTTATCTTACCTCTTAATCTCCAACCTGTATTTATAGTATTAAATTTCAGGGTAAGAGAAAGTCGTGTGAGTGACACACCAGATTATTTTAATAGTAAACGAAAATTCCTATTCAAAATTTTGAGCGTATAAAAGAACGACATTTGAACAATATTTTATAAAATTTTCATTAAAAATTTTTAAATATTCAACTGGTAGGTCTTGGCTTTCGGACACCCGTGAGAAAGTCGGTGGAAACGATTTCTCAAAAACTAATTCACCGACCTCATTGAAATTTTTCACACTTCTTCAAAATAGAATTGACTAGTGCTTGAAGAAATTTTTTTTTTAATTGTAACATTAATTTTTAGCAGAGTTTTAGCAAACGCAGTACAACTTTCGATACATTTTACACGCCTCCCTCCCACACACACACACCCGCATATTACATTATAAAATTAATTGTAATTCGGGGGGGGGGGGGAAGAAAGAAAGAAAAAGCCTTTGTTCAAGTGCTAGTGAATTCTATTTTGAAGATGTCTACAAAATTTTAATAAGATCAACGCATTAGTTTTTGCGAAATGGTGTTCACTGCTTCTCTGAAAGGTCTCCAGAAACCGGGATCCACCGGTTGAATTTTCCAAATTTTTCAGTGAAAATTTAATAAAATATTGTATAAATGTTGTTCTTTTGCATGGAAATTTTTTTTAATATAGAGGTTTTTTTTTTTTTTTTTTTTTAGCCCTCAAAGTCCATGTAACCCCTTGAAACATTTTAAAGTATCTTGGAACTATCATTTTACAGCTGTTATTATTATTATTTTCATTATAATATCTGACATTAAAAAAATAAAATAATAATAATAATATTTAATTTCACAAAACTCTTAAGAAATAAGAAGAAAAGATATAAGAACTTAGCCAAGCATTCTTTGGTTTATAGATTCCAAAAATTTATCGTAAGAAAGTTAAGTATTTTGATTTGTAATCATTTAAATGCGATAGCGCAAAAATTCACAAACGTGGTTTTTTGCGCATTGTGTTTTATAACGAGCATGGTATCATATTACAGAACTTCAGAATGAAAATATCTCTTTTTTCAAAAGATAAAAATACACATCGCGTTGCTGGAAAACGAATACTGATGTTGTACATTTACAATTGGACGGCAATGGACTGAACGTTTACAACTTACTATATCAAAAATACCAGAATATACGACTCTTAGCGAAAATACTTATGATCTAAAAGATGCATTCTAAAGAAAAAAATGTCCTGAACTATAAAGAATCGATGAAGAATTTTAGAGATTTCAATTTCAAGAGTCGAAAAAAAAATTTTTTTTACATGGTCCCCATTCGAAAAAAAAAGAGAGAGAGAGAGAAAGAGAGTAAAAGAAAAAGAAAAAGAGATGAGCAAAATGATTGCTGCACTAATAGGATAGTGTACAAAAATTCATCCTTTTAATATAAAATTCCTAAAGATGTGTAATTTTTAAACAAAATTTTTGAGAGATCAAAAATTGAAATACGAACGTAAATTACTTTTTTTTCCCAGCACCGGATGTTGGAATGAAACCGGAGAAAGTTTTAATCAGCATTTTTGTCTTCTTATGCCTCTGAGATTTTTATAGCTCTAAAATTTAATATGCTCAGCATATTATAAATTTAAAGAATATCGATATAATTAGACATAAAAGGAGAACGATATTTCAGGTATGAATTCAAAATATATCAAGCATTTCATTTTGTATCTTAACACAGTAATATATATATATATATATATATATATATATGATAGTATTATACTCACACTGTTATTTTGCACTATACTATAGCGCAAATAGAGTCATAATAAGATATAATAAGTGGGTCTTCAACAGTGTTGCCAAATCTCGCGGATTTTTTATTCAATAATCACCATTAAATTTTAATCGTAAAGTTTGACTATTTACCTCAGAGATTAATCGTTTATTATGCATTTCAAATATCGCTTTACAAAATTATTGGTGATTTTTGAATAAAAATTCCACCAGTTCCAACCAAAAATCCACCAAAAATCCAACATAGGTGGTCTCCAGTCGTCTCTAGTGGCTGACATTATAATTTTGCTCTTGCACGAAAATGCAAAATAATAGGAAAGAAGTAGTGCTGCCATCTATGCTTTTATGTTTGAAAAATAAAATCTCCGTTATTTCATTTTAAAAAGAAAAGAAAGGTTGTAAGTACAAAACTTTGAATAAACACCATAAAATGCAATAAACTCTCAACAATTGTTTCAGGGCGAAAGAACACATGACCCTTCGTCAGGCGAACAAAAAAAGCACGAGTGCTGCAATCAAAGCGACAACGCACAAATTCGTTTTAAGTGAAGAGCATAAATATATAAAAAGGAATGTAAATATAAATACTAGTGTGACATTCGTTTTTATATATTTTTGCTCTTCACTTAAAACAGTTTTGTGCGTTGCCGCAGCACTGCAGCATTGTGCCTACTTGACTGCAGCACTCGTGCATACTTTGTTCGCCTGACGAAGGGTCGTGTGTTCTTTCGACCTGAAACAATTGTTGCAAGTTTATTACATTTTATGGTGTTTATTCAAAGTTTTGTACTTATTACTTTGAAACGCCAGTTGTGTGGTGCCTTCCTGTTAAGAGAAAGGTTGCTTGGTTGGATTTAACGTCGAACTTGTACTGCGCAATGGGTAATTTAACTGGAGGCAAAAAAGAAGAGAAAGAAAGTGTGTCTACACTAGGGACTTGGGCCTAAAATGAATGCAGTCCGCTGGGGTCTTTTTAAGGGGTCCTAGCTCGTATTGACGAGTGTGACCTATGATGGAACCCAGCACTACCCGTCTTCCAGCTTTAAAAGCAGAACCTCTCGTCCACTGATAGAAAGAGAGAGAGAAAGAAAAGGAAAGAGGAATTTCAAACATGAAATATTTTAATGATGATACATAATCTAAATGCCTTTCAGAATATATATATATATACATAATTTTCGTGCTTAAAAATGTATACATAATTTTGGTTTTATATTTATTATTGTTATTATTATATAAATTTGTTTTATGAAATGCATTATCCCC
This sequence comes from Salticus scenicus, assembly GCA_963930645.1. NCBI lineage: Eukaryota > Metazoa > Arthropoda > Arachnida > Araneae > Salticidae > Salticus > Salticus scenicus. The sequence goes on from OZ005653.1 coordinate 178,753,075, forward strand.
GAACTAATTCGTGTTTGAAATCTTTTAAATTTTAATAATAAAAAAAAATAAAATAAAATAAAATAAAATGAATGAGAGAGAAAATGAATTTGCGAAAAAGTATTAGAACATGAATTATTTTATAACAATTATAACAAAACGGCTTAATAATTCGAGCGTTTTTAATTTATGAGTCGGAATTTTGAAAAATGGCGAAACACATATTTAATGAATTCGAGAGGGACCTCTTTTGGTGAAAAAAGTTTGGGCCCGGCGAAGGCTAGAGGGGGAGGGGGGGGCACTAGGGAGGGCAACTTTAAAATTTCAAACAGGAAGGTAGGTCTTATGATATATCCCTGGAAACGTCTCTTCCAGACAATGAATTTCATATAAATAGTTTCGCACTACGATGATTATTAAAGGAGATACATGAGTTTTTAAACTTTTGAAATGTGGATTTTATACTTATGTATCCCCTTTAATAATCACTGCAGGACAAAACTATCTATGCTAAATTCATTGTCTTGAAGAGACGTTTCCAGGGATGTATCACAAGACATACTTTGCCCAAAAATGTTTGGGCCCAGGCAAGGGGGTGGTAAGAGGGCCGCTAGGGAAAGCAACTTTAAAATTTCTAATGGAAAGGTATGTCTTGTGATACATCCCGGGAAAATTCTCTTCAAGACAGTGAATTTAGTATAAATAGTTTCGTCCTGCAGTAATTATTAAAGGGGATACTTAAGTATGAAATACCCATTTCAAAAGTCTAAAAACTCATGTATCTCCTTTAATAATCATCGTTGGGCGAAACTATTTATATCAAATTTCTTGCCTTGAAGAGACACTTGAAGACATACCTTCCCATTCGAAATTTTAAAGTTGCCCTCCTTAGTGCCCCCCCCCCCTAGCCCCACCGGTCCTAATTTTTTTTTTTTTTTTTTTTTTTTTTTTTACCAAAAGAGGTCCCTCTCAAATTCATTAAATATATGAATCGTCATTTTTCAAAATTTCGACTCATTTTCGAGTTAGGAGGGGGTGTGGGATGTTTGGAACACCCGTATATATATATATATGCGTACGCTGAGTTCGCAAAGCTTGATCTTCATTTTAATTCGTTACATATGGTTCTTACATAAACGTTCTAAGTTGCAAAGATGGATTAAAATTAAAACGAGTACAGAATTCTATAAAATTAATTAAGAATTTCATAGGATTCAATTTCAAGAAACACAAAATGAAAATTTTTGATGCCCGCATTCATTTAAAGTAGTTCATTCTTATGTAAGGTGTTGTAAAAAATTTCAGCATTGCATCATTAAAAGTTCCAAAATCATAACAAGACAGAAATACTGACTTAAACAATTTTCCGTTATCTGGACATAAGTTCCCCCCCCCCCCAAAAAAAAAAAAAGGAAAGAAAAAGAAAGAAACGTGTCGGCATATCGTATTTTATAGATATTATACAAATTATAAATGAAAAGAAGGATAACGTAAATAAATGAAAACATTTAAATTTTTATTTCACTTCATACACTGAGAACAGAAGAATAGAAACTACTTAATAAAAAATCTTGGTTTAAAAAAGAAAAAGAAAACAGTGTTGTAAAATTCATTTTTCAGACTTTAAAAAATTCTCAAAATGTTTGTTGCAAAGTTTTTGAATATTTGTTCTATTCAAATTAGTTTAAAATAATTTAATTATAAATTTAAAATATTGTGAAAGGGGATATTTCTTATTTGAAACGCGACCTCCATGTTACAAAATTTACTGGATTCATCGTCTAATTCATTCCGAAAATAAAAACTGCATAACAAAAGTATTTTTCTCTCATGCTATTTTTAAATATTTCCCTACCCCTTTAAAATAATAATAATAATAATTAAATGATAAAAACTTGCTTAATGTATTAAATATTACATGTTTTCTATCCTTATATACTAATATTTTGATATATGTGTAAATTAATATATATATTTAAACATTAATTATAAATAATATTAATAAACACATATATTATCTTTTCATTTAAATGTTTCCACACAAGTAAATATACAGCTTTAAAGAAAGAAAAAAATGTAGCAATAATACATTTATAATTAGGCAATTGTAAATTCAGATATTTTCAAACCCAGTTAGTTGGTTTATAAAAATATAAAAAATTGTGGCAAACCCAGGCTAAATAAGGTTAAATAAAAGATCATTAGATAGATAACGGAGTAATATTAGCATTATAGGATTTTATATTTATATATTTATTTATTTTATTTTATTTTACTATATATGTATACTACATTTTTCTTTTTGCTGTAAAATTTCCGATAAAATTATTCTGAATAATACTAGCAAGTTTTTTAAGCACAAATAAATTTTAGAAAGCAACTCAATCTAAATTTCTATGATTTAAAAAAAATTTCTATGATTATAAAAAAAAAAAAAAAAAAAAAAAACTATTTAAATTATGCAAGAAACCTTATGATCATGTACTAAGAGAAAAGTTTAATTTAACCAAATAAATTTACTGAAAGAGCTGTTTGCTATAACGCAATAAATAGAAGTAAGTATACTAACAAATTTTGTCGAAATCCATTTATTTTATTAAAATCGAAAAATAAAGTAAAATAAAATATTATTTTATTTGTATGTATTATATTTCATCAAAGGTAGACAAAAACTTATATCCTTTCATGGACTTCATGGACTTTAGCAAATGATTCGTGTACAGGGACATGCAAGGGAATTCAAATATATCACGTCTATAGGGAAAATTTCTGGTAAATATAGTGTAACATCTATAGGCTACCCTAAACAAAATATAATTAACATATTTTTACTTTCTCTTACCCATAGGGTCGAGAAAGTATTGTTTTAGGGTCAAATTTTCGAACGTGAGTTTTTGTTATATTTACATGTTCTGAGGTCCCCTGAACATGAAAATCATGTTTTTAAAGAATGGTCTGTGTCTCTGTGTGTGTGTGTGTCTGTTATCAGCATATCTCAAGAACAAATAGCAGCAGAAAGTTCAAACTCAGTATTCTAAATATCTATCATATAGGGATGCTGCACTAAACACTACTAGTTAAATACGTTACGTTTATGGGTGAAATTGCAGGTAAGTACACTTTAAGATCTATAGGCTGCCTTAAACAAGACGGAATGAATAATTTTTTTATATGCATAAAAGCATGTTTTGTGTAGATTGTGATATGGAAACCATTCATCGTTCGTTTACAGGCTACCCAAAAATTTGGATGTATTCGGGGCTGTGCATGTAAAAAGCTGGAATTCTAATTCATTTTGTGTTAGATTTTTTTTTTTTTTTTTATGTAAGACTAAATTTCAGAACACAATATTTTTTAAACTGCATATTGTTTATAAGCAATATACAGGGGCTATCCAAAATTGAGCCAAACGTTATTTTCTATTGAACGTAATTGGTCAAAGTGCTTTGCTACATTTTACAATGTCGACAAACAGTGCTCAGAAAGGAAAATTAATTTTTTATACCCATACTCTGAACAAATTATTTTTTGTAGTTCATTTTTCAACTCTGATTTTTTTTTTTGTGTGTGTTATATCACATTTTGAGGTACACTGATTACGGAAGTCCAATTTTTACCTGTTGATCTGTATCTATAATTATCATCAGTCTAACTTAAAAACAAATAACTGCAGGACACTGAAGTTTGGTAATTTGAACTTCGTATTAATTTATCACTTAATATATTGATCAAGGTTGACAAGTTTGAAGACAAATTATGAACAGTCTTGAATTATTTTTTTACTTTCTCTTACCCATAAGGTAGAGAAAGTATTGTTTTTGGGTCAAATTTTCGAACGCGAGATTTTGTTATATTTACACGTTTTGAGGTCCCCTGAATACGAAAAACATGTTTTTAGCAAATGGTCTGTGTGGCTGTGTGTGTGTGTGTGTCTGTGTGTGTGTCTGTGTGTGTGTGTGTGTGTCTGTGTGTCTGTCTGTTATCAGCATATCTCCAAAACAAATTATGGCAGAAAGTTCAAACTTGGTATTCTAAATGTGTATCATATAGGGATGCTACAGTAAGATTTTCGTTAAGATCAAGCAAATGTTTCGTGTACAGGGACAATCAAGAGAATTCTAATACATTACGTCTATGGGGGAAATTGCAGGTAAGTAGAGATTAACGTCTATAGACTGCACTAAACCTAATGAAACAAATATATATTTTTTGTAATGGAGATAGTTAACTGGGAAAAAAAATTTGTGTATGTAGGCTCCTCGCCTCCCCCCTGGAGGGGAAGTCCCCCCTCGAGGGGAGTAAATTTTCATGATGGGTATCTTTCAAAAGAGCTCGCCAATACCTTTAAAACGAATGGTTGAACCATCGATCTGCGATAATTTAAAACAAAGTTATCGATTTTTTTTTACTTTTAACGAAATAATTTTTATTTTTTCTCGAGAATAAAATGGACTTTTTTTGGATATTTGGTGTTATACTACCTCTCTAATATGGAAATCGTCTGCATTATCATAAAAGATAATTTTTTAAAATAATAATTTTAATATATTATTTTTTAAAAACAGAATTATTTTTTAATAATCGAATTAAATTCTATATAAATGTAGGTGCATTAATGAAACGGGGGGGGGGGGGCCCTCACACAGAACTAATTATTATATAATACTCTTCAGAAGCCTAATATGAATTGTTGAACACAGGTTTACATAACAATACTCTTTATAATACCTATTAATCTGCAACCTGTATTTATAGTATTAAATTTCAGGGTATGAGAAAGTCGTGTGAGTGACACATCAGATTATTTTTTTTTAATTAAATGTCGGCACTACAATTAAACGGGGAGTTGGAGAAGTCGGTACCCTCCCCCCCCCCCCCCCCCCCCACACACACACACAGAATTATATATCAAGTAAAACTGTTTCTAAACCTATTTTAGATTATTTTAAAAGTACATTGAACTATATTATCTTACGCTATAGATCTTAAGACTTAATATGCAATCTATAATTATAATATTGAAATCCAGGGTAAGAGGAAGTCGTGTCACTGACCAGCTTTTTTTTTTTTTTTTTTTTTTTTTTCAAAAGATTTAAAATTTTAAATTGTATTAAATACAACGAAGTGTTATAAACTTTGATTACAAAGGAAAAAAATATGGGATGTTAAGTGACAATGTATTGGGAAAAGATTTTTTTTTCCTTTAAAATGTATTATGACGAAAAACATAAAAATTTAAATGGAGAAGCAACAAATTTTAATTAAAAAAAAATAATAATAAATTTTAATAAAAATTACTTTAAGCAACACTAATGAAAAGAATAAATAATCTTTAAATTTCACTTCTTAAAAATATAGTATTTACAGTAACAAATTTGTGATCCATTTTTTAAGTAGTAAATTATATAAACTGTATTATTATTTAACTTTTCCTAACTAAAATGAAAATCCTGTACACAACACAAAAAGAAAATTACATAGTGTAGGTGCTTTAGTGATTGGCATGCTCCAGTAATTGACATCTATCCCAAAATAATTAATAAATAAGAAAAATAATAAAATCATATATTTTACATACAAGAATTTTAACATTTTATGTCGAGAACTGGAGCATAGGGTGCTAATAACTGGTAAAATGAATAACTAGCAGTGTCAAACACTGGAACATAGGGTGCCAATTACTGATAAAAGGAAAATCTGGCAGTGTCAATTAATGGAACATTGAGTACGTGTCAAATAAAAATTCATAAAAAAAAAAAAATTATTATCAAATGTATATATTTTAACATATATGTGGTTCTGAATGTCTTTCATACCCTATGTACTAACTTAAGATTTCTAAAAATATTTTCTGATGACTAGAACATTAAAAGCATCAGAGATTGCTCTAAAAGTGTCAATCACTGGTGCACTTACCCTATATTATTTGTATGACACCAACTGTGGACAAATTTCAAGTTCATAAAAATTGTCAAAATTTCAAAATTTGCGTTTTGAAAAACAAGTTTTTGCAATATTGTTTAATAGTCCATAACTTATTGATATTTTTGTGATAGAAAGAGTTAAGTAATAGCTTGTTACTTTTCGACTTTGAAAATAATCCTAAACATTAAATTTAAAATGCTGGTTATTTACATTTTATCTGTGTGCCTCTAAATCTTAATATATTTGTGACATTTCGCGTTTTAAATTACAATTATTTCGTATCTCATTTAAATCCTATAAACAGTCTGTCAGCTTTAGATAAGGTATTTAATGTAACTTTTATTCCTAGCAATCTCAGTAATTTATTATAAATTTAAAAAAAAGAAAAAGAAAAAGGAAGAAAGAAAACAGAAAATATTCTACTGGGAAATTTTAATAATATAAATATGTTTTTCATTTTAAAGTATATCTCAATAACTAGAAATGAAAGGATAGAAAAACAAATTTGGTATGAGAAAAATGAATCCTAATAAACACAAAGTGAAATCTTTCAATAATAATAATAATAATAATAATAATAATAAATCGGTAAACAAAGCAAATACAAGTATTTTCAGATATTTCATTGTTTCGGGAAAAATAATAATAATAATAATTGTATGTATATTTAGCTTACCGCAAAATATCTCATTCTGCTTTTTAAAATCTTTTAATAACTGCAAAATCCACAAAGCTGATTATTAAAAAATGTACTTCCTTTTATACTTTCATTTTTCAGAACCTCCCAGACAAAAGGCGGAGGTATTTTACAGTTTTCCCAAAACCGCCTGCGGTAGGTGCTTCTAACCCATTTCCATTCATTATATAATTTTTAATTAGCTTCTTTACTTCACATTGACACAATCCACTTTCACTAGAAGCTAATTTAGAGGTGCTATACGATGATTTCATAAGACATTTATCTGTTTGTCAACATTTTTTTTTTTTTTTTTTTTTTAAGTGGCAACATTTTCCAAACAACTTTTTTGTCATATAAGAGTCAAGGTTGATAATACCAACAACAGCTTCTTTTACTTTTAGTTGTCACTAGAATGTTTAATTTAAAAAATAAAAAGTAGAATAAACAGAAATAAAAATCACGCGGTACACATTGATTAGTAACACTTTCCAACTGTACGAACTCTTATCGTAAAACTAATGCTTATTGCCTACATCATCACACAACGGACAAACAAAAGGATAGAAAAACAGACATATAGACTGATTGAATTCATGATCATTCTTAAACATTATTTTAAAGTGTTAAAAATATTTAATACAAATGGAAATGCAGTCCGTAACATACCTGAATATTTTAGTGTAAATCTAAAGGTTGAGCATATCATATTCTATACAAAGCATTATTTCAGCTTATTAACCTTAAATGTCAATTTCTTTACGATTTTTGCAAAAGAAAGTTATTTAAATGTGATTTACAAAAATGTCTCATCTAAAACGCAATGCATTTGTTCGTGTATGTGTGCGTCTGTATGTGTGCGTCTGTATGTGTGCATCTGTGTGTGTGTGCGTGCGTGTGTGCACGTGCGTCCTTGCACACAAACTAGTTGTATACCTATTCATCCATTTTAAATAGAGCCCATCCCATAATGAACTTAAATAAGATATATCATTTTTAAGAAATTCCTAAAATATTACGAACGCTGGTGACGGGCAGACGGACAGACAGACGGACAGTCGGACAGACAGATACGCGAATTCAAATCCCACTTAAAAATTGTTAGAAAGTGTTAAAAACGCTTAATGTTAGAGAAAATTTAATTCAGCAAATTTCCAATAACAGTTCTTAATATAACTGAATATTTTTGAGTGACCGTGTAAATTTTAATGCTAATCCTACTATATTCTACAAAAATCATTCTTTTGTGCATATGAATAACAAATTTAAATTTCATTAAAATATGGGCAAAGTTATTAAAACAGGGTTTAAAGAAAAACTTCTCTTAGAACGGAATGCTTTGGAATATTTTCGGATGTCCCTGTACACAAACATTTGTGGTATTTACTCCATTTTCAATAGAAAACATCTGATAGTAAACTTGAACAACATATTTCAATTTCATTAAAATTTATGCAAAGTAAAGAAATTAAAATGTGGTTTATAGAAATATCTCTTATAAAACGCAATACCTTGGAATACTTTCTGATGTCCTTGTACACAACCCAATAGTTTTATTTACTACATTTTCTATAGGGAATATGAGACAGTGAACTTGAATAACATACATCAGTTTCGAGAAATTCCATGATTATTTACAGGAGTTAGAGGGCGGACAGACAGATAAATCGAAGTTATTAATATTTTTCAACTTTGTTGGAAAATGTTAAAAAGAAATATTGTTATGGTGCATTTATGTAACTTAAAATCTTTTTGAAACAAATGTATATTTTCCGAAACGTCAGTAAAAGCTTCCATGTAGAGACTCAAAAAGATTTTGGGTTCTCTTTGTGTGTCTGTGCGTCTGTCTCGCGATAGCGGGCACAAAAATTATCCTATTAATTTGTAACTTTATATACATATGTTTATGAGCCACATGGAATTATCTGTATGGTCTTGGGTGTGTATTCTGTTAGTAGTTCGTGTACAGGGACACGACACACCAAAGGTTTTCTTATCGTTACGGTCAATAGACAGAATTTACGTTACAATAGTGGCCGCAAAAATTCCTCTATTGACTTGCAAATTCGTGCACACGTTTAGGCTCTGTCTAGAAATAACTGTATATTTTTTACGTCTATATTATATAGAGTTCGTATACAGGGACACACCAAAGTGTTTCTTATAAGTACAGCCTATGAGGTGAATTCTGTTTGAAAGAATTTAACATCGTTACTTTGTATTCAACAGAAGGGAATTGGCGTACATTACTGAGATGCTTAAACTTATATTTTCTATAGGAAATATGTGTGCTTAGGCTTCATAATTAATGTACAGGATCTTACAAAAATGTTCCGACAATATCATGTAATCATCGAAATTTTGTCAAGTTCTGAAAAATTGTTTATGAAAAACATAGAATAAGTTGAATAGTTTTTACTAGTGTTTACAATGTTTATGGCTTGTTTACTGAGATACACAAAAGAATTCCGTGATATTAGATCCTATGGAAACTTTTTTATCTAAGAGCATTTTAAAGCGTTTATGCTGCATTAAACATAATGGAATTAATATACATTATAAAGATGCTTAAAAGCATGCTTTCTCTAAAAAAATTAAATAAATAAATAAAGTTATGTATAGACTAAATTTACTTCTAAGACCACACAAAAAATTTTCGATGACATTCTGTAATCATCTAAATGATGTCAAATTAGGCTAAAATATTAATGAGTTATGATTAATTAGCGTATTCCTATTATTGGTGTACATTGTAACTGTCAGAGTCCGATAGAGTCCGATATTCTTCTGTGTGTTTCAGAGAGACACATAAGAATAACGTACCATTACGGTTTGTAGACGGTATTTATTAAAAGTGTATTTTAACATGGTTACATCCCATTAAAATGTTATTAGAACGTTTAAAAGCAAGTTTTTCTGTGAAAAATTGGGGACATAGAATCGGTAATTAGTTCAGAGGGTTCCACGAAGTAATACTTATATTTTATGCAAACATTTTACATGAAATTTGATACAAGTATTTATTAGTTACAAGAAATTAATAGAAGGCTATAACAGTTACTAGGAAAATATATAAATATACACATATATACAGACAGGTATAGAAAGAAAAATACAGCCGGGTGTTGAAGGAGGGCAGCCCCCTCAGAAACGTATCTGTCTATGTAACTAGTCAATGGTTGATATTTATATATATATATAATATGGAATAAATAAAAATGATCTGATGAATAAGGAGTGATGAAAATAGGACGTTGAGGCTCCTGATCTACAGATCCACTAGTTATTTTTTGTAAATAAATGTAATGTTTAGCGTAACATTGGAGAATATTTTGAGAAATTTTCTGGAAAGTTAAGTTAAAAACCCTGTCAAAATTTATCCTAGTATTCTATTGTTTGTATGAAAAAAACCAATAAATAAATTAATGAAAAGGAAGGACAGAATCAATTCTTGCAAAATCGAAGAAATAAATGTAGCATTATTTATGTAACTGTAATATCAGTTTTTTTTATTTATTTATTTTTATATATTTTTTTTTTCCTTATCGGAATGAAATTTTTTACTGTACCGATATCCTTGATTATTTATCCAGCATATACCCACGATTTCAAACATCGATTATAAAATTCGGAAACGTATTTCACAGCCTGATTCCAGTAAAGTAATAAGTAATTGGCTTTAAAATGCACAGTAAAAACGTTTCGACATCACATATGAAAATCAGAGACAAATTTTACACTAATTCGAAATGGGGATAGTAACTTTCAAAATATCCATTTTGAAAATATTAATTACATCATACAAAAAACAAATTACACAATCATAAAATATGACAAAAAATATCTCAACACTAGATTTTACTTTGAGGCATATTTTAATCAGAAATTTTTAGTGCAAGATGAAATAGGATTGCGGTTAGATTCTGTCATTACGGTGCATTAAATTACATGTTACTTTAAGTCACCCTAACCGAGTTCGATTGCACATCAAAATTACTTTCGGTAAGAAAATGATATAGGCTACTTTAAAAACTTTAAGCGCACAAGAAAATCTGATTGGGTTTAGATTTTTACGTTACTTTAACCGATGTCACCCTAACCGAGTTCGATTGCCCACAGAGCCTGATTAAGGGGGAAGCACACATTATTTATACTTACACCGTTATTTTTTAACAAATACTTTCCTTCTATAATGAAAAGAAAATTCTCATTAAAAATTATTTTAAAAGAATTCTGGTGTCTAATAACGGTGAGTAAATTGGATTGTTTTACACCGTTCATTTTTTATAAAAAATATTTCCTCGTCAAAGCGTGGAATTTCTATGACATGAAGTAAAAAATAATTGTAAAAATATTCCGGTGAGAGCGGAGATAATGTGTGCTCCCCCCTTAATCAGGCTCTGATTGCCCATCAAAATTACTTTCGGTGGGAAAATGATATAGGCTACTAATACAAGCATATAATAGATTGGAAATAAAAAGTTTGCTTTTTTAAAATCCTGATGAGTCCAGTGAAAAATAATTAGATATCCTCTTACAAATAATTAACTAGTTCATAAAATCACTTCATACTAATTACCATTTCAATGAATCACCAACAGACACATATTCTTATTTTACATTTTCTGCATGCAAACTTTTTCGTTTTTTACTTTCTCTTACCCATTGGGTCAAATTTTCGAACGCGAGATTTTGTTATATTTACACGTTTTGAGGTCCCCTGAATACGAAAATCATGTTTTTAGCAAATGGTCTGTGTGTCTGTGTGTGTGTCTGTGTCTGTGTGTGTGTCTGTGTGTGTGTGTGTTGGCAAGGGGTGCGAATCGGGGACTTGCGTGTGTATACACACCTTCAAACTCGGGACACACACGCAAATGGGGACGTCCTCAGTTGCCAAAATTTAAGATTCGCATCTTATACTATTTAATAATTGATTTTTTGTATCTGGACATTAACAGAATAAAAAATTTAGGAAGTCTTCATTTGGAGGTATTTTAAAGCAAAGTGTGTATCTAGATTGTGTGTCGGAGAAGGAAGGTAGAAACATGTGTGTATGATAGAAAGTCCTAGGTCCTCGTTTGGTCGGTAAAAATACATATCAGGCGATTGATGAATGAACAGATGAGAAACCTGTTTATGAAGGAGGGGCAAATAATTACTATTTACTACGTTGTAGTAAACTGTACTTTTTTTCCCACGTTAATAGTAAAGTAGTTTTTTAAACCTACTTAGTTTGGGGCTATTATGCTTTCTTTAAAAAGGTAATCTCAACATAAAAGGAATAATAGAATTTGCCTAAAAATGATTTTATAAATGCATTTATTATACTTAGTTTAGCATTTAATTTTTACATGCAAAGTTTAACTTTGTTTATTGAAGAATGTAGTCTGGTTAGATGAATTTGTTAATACTTATTTAATATTTATATTATCCGTAGTGCTGACATATGATTTTTTCATGATACTTACTGTACACATTTTGTAGGTTTTATGTGCAATAGTTATTTAACAGCTAGATTTAATACCTTTTAAATATTTTTAATCAATAATTATTACAATATTTTATTTTAGGAAGAAAATTATCAACTGTATTTAATAATTAATTTATATGAATAAATAATGTTTATTAGACGTAATTATTTATAACCATTTAATGAAGTGATATTAGTGTTTTGTTATGTTAAAAAAAAAGAGAGAGAGAGAGAGAGAGAAAGGAAAAAAGAAAAAGAAAAAAAATTGCAGCATCTCTTACGGCGAAAAATTCTTGTTATGAAAGGATTTATGTTAGACTAGAATATATTGTGCATTTAAATGGTTGAATGGTTTTGATGCTATTTTAACGTGCTTCACAGCGGCCCTAGAGTTCAAAATATGAATTTATAATGGACTATAAATTTATGGGTGCCTTAGGTATTTTACAACTATTATAACTATATTAAATAAATTATGATGCATATACTCTGTAATTTTCTTTATACTTACCTGTGAAAATGGAATATTTTGTAAAATTTTCATCATTAAAATAAAAAGAAAAAGGAAAAAAAAAAAAAAAGGCATTTGTTTGAATTTATTTTTATACTATATATCGAAATGAAATTTTAATAATAAATAATTTACGTTTATATATATAATAATTTACGTTTATATAATATTTTTCTAAGTACGGTATTTTTGTATATTGTTTTCGAACTTTGTTTCCTAGGGTTGGTGAAAACTTACGTCATAAAAAAAAGGCGGGGGGGAGGAATCTTTTTTTTTTTTTTTTTTTTTTTGAGGGGGAGAGGTTTTTTACTTTTAAATGTTATGTAGAACGGAAATTTTAGCGATGTTAAATTATTTAATATTTTACTATAATGATTTTAATTAAGTTATGTAAGTGACCCGGGAGCTTAATGCAATACATCAGATTGGAAAGATTAGCAAGTAGAAACATGAACGGTGGGTTTTTTCAAGATACGTGAACAGTCTGGTAATGTCTGTCAAAGAAAGAAAACACCACGGACATTTATGAACAGGAGTTTGTCATTAGAGTCAGTATTTTTTACGGTACACCAAAAGCCTGATAATGTGTGTCAATATTGCAGTTCATTAAAGCAATACACTCGATTAGTGGTTATGGCACTACAAAACTCTCGAGTAAGAGACTTACACTGCCATAAGTTACATATGTAGCGAAACAGTTGTTTACTAAAAGCGGCTAGTGTGTAATAAAGTAAAATCAATTATTTGATACCATAAAAAGGATTTAGTGTCTAATATCCAGACTAAAATATATATATTTTTTTTACACCTGAAATGTCTAAAATAAATAATTTTACGGACGCATAAAGGGCAGCTCAGTTATTTATATAGCATTGCATAATTGTGCAGATAACTACATATTTTAACTGTAAAACTATTTATTTTATCTAGCTTTGAGAAAAAACGAAATTGGTAAATTAAAAATATGGTGACATGCATAAAATTAATACACGGATTATATTCTGATAAATACAGCATAAAAGAAAAATCATACACGCCGCCCTTTTAGGACCTAATACACACCGGCAAGTTAAGACCTTTTACACACAGGCAAATGAGGACGTGATACACACCGGCAAATCAAGACCTTTTACACACAGGCAATTGAAGACGTGATACACACCGGCAAATCAAGACCTTTTACACACAGGCAAATGAAGACGTGATACACACCGGCAAATCAAGACCTGTTACACACAGGCAAATGAAGACCTTTTATACACAGGCAAATGAAGACGTGATACACACCGGCAAATCAAGACCTTTTACACACAGGCAAATGAAGACGAGATACACACCGGCAAATTAAGATCCATTACACACCCCCAAGTAAGGACATAATACACACATGCAAACAAGGACATAAATGAAGACAAATGAAGACAATACCGCCAAATGAAGACTTATTATACATCGGCAACCTAGGACGTAATGTACAACACACCGCACCTACAAGCCAGGACGTAGCTAATACAGAACTGTAGTAAGCAGGGGCTAAAAGCAAAGCTGGAGAGTATGACGAGGGCTTGGTCATCAAATTCGAAATAGTGGAACCAGAAATACTGATGACGTAGCAAGAAACACAGAAGTCCGAAAGACACTTAAGCAAATGAGATTTATAAAAAAAAAAAAATAATAAAAAAAATGTGGTACTTGAATTTTTATAATTTTCGCACTTTCTGAAAGCAAAGTATTAACAAGCCATAGCTTATTTAAAAACAAAAGAATAAATAAAATTTTTTGATTATCTATATTTTACTAAAGCGAACGAGATTTAATAAAATTTTGCCAAAACGATGCAGTACTCAAAAGTAAATTTTTTAACTGTTTAATAAATATAGGCTGAAATTAAATTTGTGGGAAACATTTTTTTCGCAATTTAAAACTAACAAATAATACCATATACATCTTTTTTTTTTTTTTTTTTTTTTTTTTTAATATAAAACACGAGTTTAAATTAAGAATAATGTATGTATATATTTCGAATAGTTGAAATTCATTTTGCAGTTTTATTTTATTAAACTACTTTGAAATTGAGAATGCATGGTGATGAATGCTATTGAAATTCAAATGAAGCAATTATGTGTTACATTATTTATTCCGTCGTTATATCATCATCAAACATCAATTTCAGCCTTTATCATCTACTGCAATATGAAGGCTTCTCTTAGGTGATTCCAAACTGCCCTATTTTCTGTAGTTCCTCTCCATTCTGCTCGTTCTAAACGAGCTCTCCAACGACACAGTGTCTCTTCCTCGGTCTTTTCTTATCTCTCGGCATCCAAAATAAAACTTTGGTGATCCATCTATCATCATTTCTTCTCGCAAGATACCCAACGTAGCTCCATTTTAACTTCTTGACTCTAGAAATATCATCAATAACTTTTGTTTGTTTCCTAATTCAAGTGTTTCTCTTTTTGTCTCTTCGGGTGAATCCTAACATGCATCTCTCTATGCTTCTCTGGTTTATTTGAAAGTTTTGTATAGCTTTACATGTTAAAGACCAAGTTTTTGAAGTATAAGTTAAAACAGGCAAAATGTACTGATCAAAAACTTTGCTTTTCTAACAAATTGGAAGGTCACTTTTTATAACATATATATATACATACATATATATTACATATAATAATAAGCAAGAGGCCTCCCAAACGGTGTAAGGTACGACCACTCCAAAAAAAAATCTGGAACGTGATTTTATTTTGATAAAATAAACGTCGTGTTATACCAGGTTTTAATTAGTTAAAAGTAAACTGTTCCATCCATCGCTACAAATGTTGGCATACTTATCAATCCGACAAATATCTATTTAACGTCGCAGTAAGGTCTTTAGTTCTAAAGATATTAAATAAAACCCCATTTTAACTTTAAATTTTTTTAAAAAGAAAGAAACAATGTTGCCCCCAAAACAGTTTTTAATACTTTCCCAGTTTAAAAGGAAATAAATTCATTACCGGAGTCATAAAAAAATTCGAATAAAGCTAATGTCAAAATGTTTTTTTTTTTTTTTTTTTTCCATTTATCTATATAATTAATAGGCATACATGAGATCATTGTTTCGTCAATTTTTTAGGACCGCCGTCCTATATTTTCACGCAGGAAGAAAACATCATCATCATCATTTGCAGGACATCATATTGAATTTTGTTTATTATAAAATAATCTATTATAGAATCGAAGAAGTTATAAATTTCTAAGAAACTAGTTGGCATAGGTGGACTCTGCTCAGTTCCCCATCATATTTATGTTCTCATAAATTTCTAGTGCGAGATATGTTATAATCATGTAAAAAAAAAGAATTTGACCAAAGCTTCATACAGTGACAGAATGAAATCCCCGCCTAATAGATATCCACCGTTCACTTCGATATATTTTACTTATTATAATCTATTAATTTATTTTATCAGGGTCAATTCCGTTGTTTAGTTTTCATGCTACTATTTCCAATGCAATAACCCTGAAAATTCATATTTATATAAAAAATTTACAATTTCGCTATGTTGGTAAAATCGTAAATTACGAATAATTTACGAAATTTTCCTATTAGAATATTTGTATTCAATCATGTTCAAACAAATATCATAAATGTAATTTTGAAGTTGTCTAATGTATTTATGATCCTCAAAATGAAAGTTTATGCTCAATTTTGCCTTATTCTGCCATGTTAAGTAAATCGTAAATTCCAAATAACTTACGAATTTTTTACATTGGAAAAATCATACTCTATGATATTCATGCCAGTATCCTAAATAATATTTCGAAAGTGGTTTGACATATTTATGATGAAAATATCCCTCAAGATTGACGTATATGCGAAATTTTACTCTATTCTGCCATGTTAAGAAATTCGCAAATTTTCAATAACTTACGAAATTTTTATATTGGAAAATTCATACTCAAATTTTAAACGTGGAATTCTCAGATTTTTGTTAGATTTTGAGGGGGTAATAATATTTTTTTCAGCAAGACTTACATTTTTTCTATACTTCTAGAGCAATAGGAAATAGTTTGAAGAAAGAAAGTTCTGTATTATTGCCTTTCCCGTGGCCTAAAAGTTGAAAAAACTTTAACTTATCATAATAGAAAAGTGCATGGAAGTGGAAAGCAATTTTAAATAGTTTAAATGTATTCAAAATATCATCTATGCTGTATGAAATGGTATTGAAACTGAATATTAAAAAATAAAAAAAGTATATATTATATATATATATATATATATATATATATACCAGAGAGAAAGTCTGACTGTTTCACCCTAAAAAGAGACCCCATAAAATATTAATTTAAAGAATAACTGGAAAAAAAAATTACTAAGATTCGAGCTGTCCTTATAATTGTGATTTTGCACTGAAAATCATTAAAGCGGAGCTAAAATAAACTTTTTTAAATCATAAAACTACACTGTTTTATTAAAATTATAACAAATTAATTTAATGTAATATCTGTTTTCGTCCCTAAATATAGCAACTAAATTACATCCAAAGTTAATTTGTAGAAAGAAAAATATTTATTTCTTTTTAAAAGAAATCATTGCGAACTTGTATTTCATACCTTAAAAGCAAAGAGGAAATGTTATCTTCAATTTCAAAATATACACGACTGTCGTGAGTTAATTGTATTCATTTGAAAACTACTCTTTTAAGCCCAGCCCATACGTCAATCACACATATAAACATAGAGACTCACCTCTCTTTATTTGCACAGATATTCGTAACTCTACTCATTTAGAAGTTACTGTTACAATTTTCACCAATGCCTTTTTTTCTGGTTTCCATTGTTTTCTTTGGCATTTTTATCGAGCAAAAAAAAAAAAAGGGGGGGGGGGTGGATTTATAGAGTTCTTATATATTTAGTGGTTTGTGGAAGGAGAAGAGGACAAAATAAAAATAAAAAAGTATTTTATTTTTCAATTTCAAGAAGATTATATATTATTATTTCATAATAATTAAAGAAAAATACCTTAGATATGTAAAGAAGGGCTTTTTTGGCAGTGGAAGACACACACACACAAAAAGATTTTTATATAACTTTTCACTGATTTCAATGAAACTTCTTATTTTATATAACTTATTAAAAAAAAACACAGTAATTTGGAATTTTTGTAAATCTACGGGAGGGGGTGGGACAAACGAAAATTTTATTTCTCTTCAGTTTTATTTTACGAAAAATATCATCAATTATTCCCAGAAAAATATCTTCAATTGTTACTAATTAAGAAATAAATGCAATGTAGTTTTGATATAGCTGGGGAAACTGGAGATCAGAAGTAAAACAATATGGTTTTTATATCAGTTTTTGCTGATTTCAAACCAATTTGGTTAACTAATATTTAAAAATACTCGCAATATAAACGATTTACTTATAACAAATATTACGTTTCAAATAAAAGAACAAATAATAGAGATAAAAATAAAAAATAATTAAAAAAACGCCCAAGTAAGGGAAAAAGAAATTACAAAAATTCTTTATTAATTTTGTAGGATATTATTTTTTTTAAATACACATAATATAAAAAACTAGTATATTGTGTGCGTAACAAAACTTTCTTCTGTATCATTCTTAAGAGTGCCACGTACCAACAAACACGCATAAAAAATAAAGGTTTTTTTTTTTTTACAATAAAAATTGCACGTATGCAATTTGGTGGAATTTCAATCATATGCAAAGCCACAGAAAGTCATTTATAGCAGCGCCACCCGTAAACTCATACACACCCAAATTTGGTGAGTTTTCTTTTTATAATGGTGATCTCACATATTAAATTTTGTGCACTTATAAACTATAGAAGCAGACATATTTCTAGTACACGGAATTTCAGTTAATTGAATCAGCATGTTATTTCATAATAATAATATCTCCCTTTCAAATCAGTGGCGTAGCAAGCATAACTGGCGCCCGGGGCAGGATTCCTTTTCGGCGCCCACCCCCTCCCCCCACCTATCTATGATTTTTTATTTTATTTGCATATTAATTTTCCGAATTCCACTTTAAAATTTTTGAGTTCAATGCAGTTAGTATTTGTAGAATAACACATTTTTTTTCTTCTTTTAACTTTCACATACGAAGTGTGGTAGAGAAGCACATAGTTTTTAAATCAAATTTTGGAAATTAAGTTTTTGTGATATTTTCACAATATGAGGTGCCTCCAAATTCTAAAAACAGGTCTTTAGCGGTTGGTCTGTGTGTGTGCCTGTTATCGTGACTTAGGTTTGAATTTGGAACCTCCCGTCTGTCACATAACTGCCAACATCCTAATTAAAATTCCGTAGTACTATTAGTATCCACCGCTTTTTTCACACTGGTTTATTTTTAGAGTAATTCTCTCCAAATATAATTAAGATTAAATAAGTAAATCCATATTCATGCTAGTTTCGGGGAAAACCAAGAAAAATTCTGAATGGCTAGGTTAGATCGAGGAGTGTGACTTGGGTTTGAACTCGAGACCATCCGTCTATCACATAGCTGCCAATATCCTAATAATATTCCGTAGTACTATCAATATTCTCCACTTTTTTCGCATTACACCGTTTTATTTTTAGAGTAATCCTTTCCAAATATAATTAAGATTAAATAAGAAAATCCATATTCACGATAGTTTCGGGGAAAACCTCTAAAAAGTCTGAATGGCTAGGTTAGATCGAGGAGTGTGACTTGGATTTGAACTAGAACTCGGGACCTTCCGTCTGCCACATAGTTACCAACATCATAATTAATATTCAGTAGTACTATTAGTATCCGCCGCTTTTTTCACACTGGTTTATTTTTGAGTAATTCTCTCAAAATATAATTAAAATTAAATAAGAAAATCCATAATCATGCTAGTTTCGGGAAAAACTACGAAAAATTCTTAATGGCTGGATTAGATCGAAGAATGTGACTTGGGTTTGAACTCGGGACCTTCCGTCTATCACATAGCTGCCAATATCCTAATAATATTCTGTAGTACTATTAGTATACTCCACTTTTTTCATACCGTTTCATTTTTAGAGTAATCCTTTCCAAATATAATTAAGAATTAATAAGAAATCCATATTCACGTTAATTTCAGGGGAAACCACAAAAACTTCTGAATGGCTAAGTTAGATCGATGTGTGTGACTTGGGTTTGAACTCGAGACCTGCCGTGTATGACATAGCTGCCAATATCCTAATAACATTCCGTAGTACTATTAGTATACTCCTTTTTTTTCACACCCTTTTATTTTTAGAGTAATCCTTTCCAAATATAATTAAGGTTAAATAAGAAAATCCATATTCACGTTAATTTCAGGAGAAACCACGAAAACTTCTGAATGGCTAAGTTAGATCGATATGTGTGACTTGGGTTTGAATTCGAGACCTGCCATGTATCACATAGATGCCAAAATTCTAGTTAATATTCCGTAATGCTATTAGTGTCCGCCGCTTTTTACACACTGGTTTATTTTTAGAGTAATTCTCTCCAAATGTAGGTAGTTAAGAAAAAATAAGAAAATCCATATTCACGATAGTTTCGGGGAAAACCCCGAAAAATTCTGAATGGCTAGGTTAGATCGAGGAGTGCGATTTGGGTCTGAACTCGGGACCTCCCGTCTATCATATAGTTGCCAACATCTTAATTTACCAACATCTTCATAGCACTGTTAGTATCAGCCGCTTTTTTCGCACTGGCTTATTTTTAGAGTAATTCTCTCTAAAAGTAATTATGATTACATAAAAAAAAAAAAACCTCTAAGATCGTTGATGTGAAAAAAAAGATGAGTACTAACAGCAGTACAGAAAATTAATTAGGATGTTGGCAGCCATGCTATCAACTTTGAGAGCAGAATATTTCTACCACTGGATGGAAGGATGGTTGGGTTTAACGTCGCACTAGTGCTGCGCAGATGGGCAATTGGCGACGGTCTGGGACACACCCCTAGAGGTGGTCCGGAGGCATGCCATCACAATTTTGATCCTCCACGGTAGGGATGGCTCTCCCGCTTCGGTGCCCTCCCCCCCCCCCCTACTGGAAAGGAACACTTTATTCAGTAAGTTTCCATTGATAAATTTTCCCTATGACTTTTACCTTAAAGCATAAATACATGGAGATTTGTAGAAATAAAAAAATTCTTGATTATATTTTCCACGTAACTCAGAATATCAAAACTGTAAACTAAACATGCACTTAATACCTATACCTCTGGCAAATAATTAACACCAAATAGCAAAAAAATGTAAATAATGAATGTACGGCCCTTTTATCGGCTTGAAAATGTATTAATTTAATATTTTTAAAAATTTGCTGAACTATAAAGAAGTTTGCATTTTACTGTACTTGATAAAAGATATGTTAATATCTGTGCAATTAACTATTTTTAATTATACTTGGTGTAATAAATATTTAAAAGCAAGGAATTTCCTTTCGTTTTTATTTTTAAAGATTCTCAATTTGTTATCAAACTATCTTCTACAGAATAACATTCGAAATTTGAAGAGCCAAAAGAAGGGGGAAAAGTCATTTATTAAGCATATTTCTATGACTCAAACATTTTTTCCTTAATAATAAAAAAAAAAAAATTCAGTTTGCACAAATGTTGAGTACACTTTTTAGGATGAAGGACTATTAGTTTCAAACTGGATTAAAACGTTGCATCGTTGCCAGTTATTGTATACCAGTCTTGTAAAACACCAAAAAAGTAAAAATAAATTAGAAATATCAGTCCTGTCCTTACAAATTTGGTACCCAATGAAAGGGGCGATTTTTGTGAATCCAGGTGTGCAAACAGTTTTTTTGACACGACAATTAGTTTTTTTTTTTTTTTTTTAATTAACTAAAGTATGAAATTTGGATGGCAACACTTCGCCTTCGCTTTACTTCATTTCAGTCATTTTAAAAAGTATGTGGCCCAGTTTTACGGTCAAAAGATGAGATAAAAAGTAATTAAAAATTAAAAATTTTACAGATTAAAATTAATAGTCCTCCGCACTTAATCTCAATTCTGTCTTTGACAGAGTTTTTAATTTTTATATTTGTATTAGTGTCAAAGTTACAAATGGGTTTGTGTTTCTAGTTTCGTGTTTCATTTCATGACATTTAAATGATTACAGATCATACTAGGCCAGTCGTATTAACCCCGACGATATAAATCTTTGTTGAGTTCGACCAATTTCTTTAAACTGCCTTTTATTATAAAAACGCCTTTCACGCAATATAAAATTTTTAAAGTTTTTATTTATAAAGTGAAAAAAGTGATTCTCTTATTAAACTAATTTAGTTTATTCATTTCTTCTTTTAGAGCACCCGATTTTTAAAAATATTGTATCTCAAAATTAGTGTTTTATTTTTATTTCGCTCATAGATTCTATTTTATACTTTTAGAACAGTTTTGCATTTTTTTTTAAGACCACCCATGTAAAATCTCAAAAATATATATCGCCTTTATTTCTATTCAATTTATCAATATCCAGTCAATAATAGTTCTTGTGGATACTCATTTCTAGTCTTCCAATTAGAAGTTTCTCAGAATATACATGTTTAACAAGTGCTATCTGAAACCTGAAACTTCCAAGGAAGTCGATCCCCAAATCGGAAGATACATACCGTCCTTTTCATAGATCTTTCTTGATTGATGAGTTTTACGAGCAGTGGTTTTTCCCCAACAATTTAGATTATTTTCTTTAAAAACAGAAATCCTTTTACGAATATATATCTTTGTAAAACTATATTTTCCTTTTCGTTCTTCATTTTAATGATTCGAGCTGTGTTCAAATATTATTTATAACATATTTTATCGGACAAATCAAGAACGCAAACATTTAATTATATTACATATTAATTTGAAGTATATTTCCGAGAAATCGATCAAAACAAAAATGAAATTTTACGAGAAAACTTGTTTGTCTTGAAGATCATTGCAAGAGGCGCCCGGGGCATGATAACCCCCCTTGCCCCCCCCCCCCCCCCCCCCCCGCTACGCCACTGTTTCAAATATCAATTTTTCGAAGCTATGCACAATCAAAAGCTTAGCTATAGCCTTCCAAAAATGTGAGAAATCGTAGCATTACAATGGCACATGTTAGACGATTTTCACAGAAAACCAACTGACATCAGTATATGTCAAGGTACATTATAAAATTTTACATATTAGATTTTGAGCCAGAGTTGAAATATATATATATATATATATATATATATATATATATATATATATATCACACACTTAGCAATTCAAAAATTATGGGAGAACTTCAAAAAATTTCATTTTAAAAATGACACAAAATTATTCTAAAAAATCAATTAATAATTAAATGTTAATTAATATTTAATGATTATTCGTATTAACTATAAAATAGTAGCAATTATGAACATTTATAAAACTCTAATTTTGGTTTTAAATGGGTGATATATATTTTTTATTATTATTATTATTATTATTTATTTATTTATTTATTTATTTTTTTTTTTGGGGGGGGGGGATTATAGGAAAATTTTGTAATAACTAATGGGGGGGGGGGGGGGGGTTGACCTCAGCGACCGCCCCACCCTCCCTTTCCTACGCTTATGTTTTGTAGATACAGTTCAATCGTTACAGTCATTAAAAAACTATCGTTAAAAAGAAGTTTAATTTTCAGAAATTATTAAATGTTATTATTATTATTATTATTATTATTATTATTGTTACTTGCAATTAAAACTACATTTTCCTAGTTTTCAAATCTACCTTTGCTGAAATTGTAAATCTTTCAATGAAATACTTGATTGATGTTTCCTATAAGTACTTTTGAAAATATTTTTAAAATTATGGATAAAATAATTTAGAGATTTCTATTTTCATTCAAAAATTTTGATAAAATAATATTCTGAAATTTTCAGTTTTAATTTTCTGAAATTTTCAGTTTTAATTTTCTGAAATTTTCTTAATGATTTCGAATTGAATTATGCATAAATATTGAATTTTTGAAAAAATATTGCATTTAAAACTGTTTTTTTCCTCGAAAATATCTAGGATTTGTAGAAAATTTTAGCACAAGATAGAATTCAATAAATATTCAACAAACAGTTTGAGCAAACATTCTAATTAAGCAATTTATTAAACTGCTCAGGAAATTTTGTTTTTCCCACTCAAATTCGAAAAATATTTATTAATTATGTAATTATAAATGTACAATATCAACAACCTTTTCTTTAGAACAAAATTAATGCTGTATGCCGACATTAACATACAAGTAAACAATACATTTGCTTTAATTTTTTTTAAAATTATTTTAACTAAAATGCACAGCCAACGGGGCTCAGGAACCCAAGGCTATCGCATGGAAACCCAAGACTTATTCCTTGCGCACAAAATTTCTGAGGGGCACAAAATGGTGTCGTGCTAACTCCGACGTGCTGATTGCGACCAAATCCCATAACAATACACCGCACCCCAAGGACTGCTCTCAGGGGTGGAGGACTATTAGGGTTACAGATTTATAGCTATCGCGCTGTACCATATAGAAGTATTTATCTTCTTCGTTGGCAAATATTTTTTGCCTCTACACTCTTTTCGTTTAAAGAATATTTCTTTCAAAATCTTTTTATTTATTTATTTAGTTCTGTAATTCCCTGTATTTAGAGATACAATTGCAGCATAAAATGGAAATATGACGTACTGTCCCATAAGTCCCTAAATGATCGTTTTGTAGCTTACAGCTTTTCCTTTTTTTTGTTCGGTAATGCGAATGTTTTGATGAGACTGATAAATAAATCTTCTTCATACATATCCAAAGAAATTTTAACATTTAAACATATTAGATTTTTAACAATTAGATTTATAGTTTCTAAAACATTAGTCTTAACATTCTAATACTTTTTGCACTTTTTCAGCAACTATTTAAAAGTCCAGGCGTTAAAATATTACCTTTTGCAATTTTCTTTGTGGTTGAAATTATAAAGTTAATTTTCAATAAAATATTAATTATAACTCATATAAAATATTATTCCTAAAACCAGAATAAATGACATTCTCAGACAGTTTAAATAAAATAATTTTATTGTATTATTAGAAACTTGACTGTTGTAACTAATCAAAATACAGTCGGGTTTCATATTGGTAAGAATCATCATAAACTTCTCTTTATAAACTAATTAATAACATTGAAGATAATATTCTTAAAAATTTCGCATAAACTTATATTTAGGATAAATGAAGAATGTAGCATTATTTGTCATCAAATTTAAGTGTTATAACTGAATAAATAAATAAATAAAATAATAAAGAAATTCAGTATTCATTCAATATGGAAATAACCCCTAATAAGGTGTTTTTAAAGTATAAATAATAATAATAAATATATTAAAGAATTATACCAATTTCATTTATTTATCATAATTTAAGGGCAGAATTAATATAAAAGATGTTCCTTTCTTTCCACAAGATGGTGCATAACATTCTCTTTAAAAATTATTATAGTGTGTATATGTGTAATTAGAATATAAAATTGTCCTTAACAGATTATTTTAGTAAAATGGGTAAAATTAATTATGCTGCCAAAATAAAATTTAAAGAATGTGTTTATAATTATTAAGAAATATATCATGTGTAAAAAAAAAAAAAAAAAAGAAAAAAAAAAAAGAAATTTCTGTACAGTATTTGACGCTGTTTGACATATTGATGTATAACAAGCAGTAATCTGTATATACATAAAGGGCATCCGGAAAAAAGTATTTTATATTGTTATGTTAACTATTTATATAAAATTTTAACCATCCTATTATTTATTTTAAAAGAGACAATATTAAACCGTCCTATTATTGGTAACTATTGCTTATTTTTTATGAAAATCGCATTGAGTGTTATATATAGCTGAGAAAGGGGAGGGGAGGCAAGAAAGTGGTGCAGATTTTTTTTTTTTTTTTTTTTTTTTTTTTTTTAACTGTGTTATTGATTTAAATGGAACTTCGTGTAATTATCACTTACTGTTTAAGAAAAATTACAGTGAGTGTTACACATATTGTTACACATATCCCAAAACTTTTCTCCTTTCGCGACATAATGTAGATTTGACTGATTCATAAGTTGGAGTTTCTGAAACAAACTCATATCCTTTATTGTATAATTTTGACATCTCTTCATGAAAAATTCTGGAAATAGGTGATGCGATTTCTTCACGAACTCTTTTTTTTTTTTTTTTTTTTTTTTTTGCATTTTTTGATTGTTTTTTTTATTTCAATATTTGCTGCATTCGGCACACAAGAATGTTCACTAAAACTTAACATTTTATAATCCAGATCTGTTTTAAATTTTCCTGCACATTTCTCTTGTCTTTCTTTTAAGCATATCCAAGATATGTATTCATTATTTTTTCTGTGTATTCTATGTTGATAACCGTTCACTATCAACAAAGGTTTGTTTTGCGAAGTTGATAATAATTCAATTTCCATTCAACATTAATTTTAAGTAATGTTAGAAAGCATGAAAAATTATTTTAGTTACATTGAGCGTGTGTAAAAAACTAGTAAATTTATCGCCAAAATTCATCTTGGCTACATTTCCGGTCAATAGACGCTAGGGATTACAAAAGGGGATTGACTCCTTTGACTATGTCCGGAGATGGCACGTCGGAGTTAGCACGTAACCCACAAAATTATATTAACGGTAAAAATTGCCCAGTTTTTTCTTCTTCTTTAAAATCAACTGTTTTTTTTTTTTTTTTTTAATTAATAACATTTTATATTAAAATCTATCTTGTTATTATGTATTTTTATATTAAAACTCTCAACAATTTATATTATAGTTTATTATTGAATTAAAGATGAAATTTGTTACATAGCTAAACTTGAAAAATAAGAAACAGATAGGAATTAGCTATTATAAGAAATATGTCCTACGGTGTGTATGGAATGTTAGAGGGGAAGTTACATCTGTATAAAATATATATCACAATCTTCATCATTGATTTATAATTTGTATTTTAATTTCTCTCATATTTCATTTCATTTTATTTAATTATTTTCAATACTTTGAGATACTTCAGAAAAAAGAAAAATATTCATAATATTCCTTAAACACTTAAATCTTAGACAATTATTATTACTATCATTATTATTATTTTGTGCTATATAGGAAATTTGTATTCTTACAACAAATTAATCTTACAAACAATGTAACTTACATATTAAGTAGCTTAGTTACTTAATGTATAATAATTCGTCATTAAAATGATCAAAACCAGGAAGAAAAATAAGAACTATTCAACAAACAATCACATATGGAATTTTTTTTTAACATAGAGAGATGATAGCACTTAGAGCAATATGAATGAAAACTTAATAAATGTTTCATATAACATTTCATATTCATTTCAAATTCATTATACAGAGCAAATGTAAGAGCGAACTAAACTAGTTTTATGGTCGCTCAAAAAATTATTTCACTGTAATGTTGAATAAATTCATTAACAATCTTAATAAAATACTGTTACGATGATGTTAATTTAAAATTATGTTGTTTACTAATTAATAAAACGGTAATTACAATACTTAAGAAAATATAAACTAATTTTTGAATCATATTTGATTTAATGCAATTAATAATAGATTTTTATGTATTACATAAATGAATTCATAATTACTAGCGGACCCGTCCGGCTTCGCACGGATGAACAAATTTTAGCTAAAAATGGATTGATATAGAAAAAAATCAACAAATAGTATATTAGTTTATGTGTTTGTGAGGCAATATTAATAACTGTTTATAAAATTGTGACATTTTTAGGCATATTCTAAAGAAAAGTTCCTAAAAAGAAGGAATTTCGAAATGTAGAAAAATTTAAATTATATGAATTAAAAATTAATGTGTAGGTAAATAGATAAGATACAGCATTGCTAAAGGAACGACATTTTACTGACATTTCCATGACGGCATTTTACTTATTTATATGTTAATTCTTATGTGTATTTCTATTGCTATTTATAACTTTTTTTTCCCCATTTTCGCGATGTACTAAGATGAATATCTCTATTGCGTAAGTAAAGCCATTGGCGCGGAATGTTTGAGCTATTTCAGTGCTAAATTTCAAATTTCGAAAAGGTACTATATTAATAGAAGAAATAATTTGCCTGTCTGTGTTTGACGTACAGTACAAACTATGGCACGTTTAGTTTAGAAATTCTCTTCTATAAAAAGAAATTCGTGCATATTTGCAACATATATTTTCGATATTCCTATTAGAACTTTTAAAAAATTACATTTCATGCAATTTTTCTCTTTTTTTTTTCTTAAATATTATTTATTTAAATTAAATTTTCAAGCTGATGATAATAAAATTGAATGTTGACGATTTTTACTTAATGTTTATTTATTTATTCATTTATTTTTTACATAAAAAGAAATATTTCTTTACTCATGCGAATAAAAAGTATTGAAAAATGAAACTTATAACATGATTTATTTTTTATTATTTTTTTTTAAATATAAAACTAACGTCGTAATAGTTTTAATTATTACTAGTTAATACCCGTCAAAATTTGACGAATGATGTGCAACTAAAATCTTTTCACGGCATAAAGTTTAAAACACCCTTGTTTGAATATTTCGCATTGCCCTTAATCGGTTTAAAACCCTTTGCTTTAACCAATTCTCTTTTGGTTGGAGGGAGGAGGGATAAATTTCATGAAATTTCAATATACAAAATTTAAGTATACTTCATATATTAAAAATGAAATCCCAAGGTTTGCCATGACAATAAGTGTAAAAATCGGAGATAACAAAATTATTAATATTACCAACTATTTTTAAAGGAATATATATGGTTAAAATTCCTCTATGCATTAAAATTCAATGAAAATGTCTTGAAGGAAGTATAATATTTAAAATTTTGTTTTTCTAATGTTTAATTTAGGTTTTCTTTCACATCTTTTAAAATTATAATCTTATGGTGCTGATATAAAAATTACACTTTAAAGTTTAAGAATAAGTATCGTAAATTTTAACTTTCTAAAAGTTACAATAAGAATTTTAAAATCAATATTTAAATAATGCTATTAAATATAACCTATTAAATATTTTAGCTTTCTCCTTCAAATAATTTATTTAGTTATGTTAAAGAAATTATAACACCAGCTTAAAGCGGCAGGCACACTTGCGATTTATTTTTTAATCACTCTTTCTCTTTGTATTTTTCCCCTTTTCAGTTAACTTTTCAAGGTAACTATTCTTTACAGGCAATATACGTTTAAATGAATAGTAAACATGTGTTTGTAAACATCTGGTTTTACCATAAAGTAGAAAGCGAAGTCCTGTCGCCAATTTCAGAAGGATAGGAGGACTTTCAATGTTATTAACGATAGGGAATCACAATGAGGATTATTTAAAGAATTCTAATTGGCTTTTTTCTGTTTGGCTAGGAATAATGGAAATGTCAGACTAAACAGATTAATTTAGAAAATATCGACTTCCAGATTTTCTTTTATAGTTTAGAATCAGTCATACAATCAGTAGGTTATTTAACAGTGCTTAACATCCTAAATATCGTGCTAATTTATTCTTACATGCTTTAAAAAGATGGATAAATTTCTTTCTTTCTTTTTTCTTTTTTTTTTAAATAAGATTATCAACATCACCGAATCAAAATAATTCTTATTCAAAGCCAAATGAATCAAATATTCAACCTGAAACAGGGTTCAAAAAAGGATCCTCCAGAAGGAAATTTCAAAGTAAAAGGGAAAATACATTTTCTTGGATTTCTTACAATGAAATTAGGATAAAGTGTTTTGTCAAGTATTTAAAGATACAGCTGAAAGCAATTTATTGCCATTCATTAAAATTTTCAATAACTAGATTTTACAGAGCGGATTTTCACAGTGGCACAAAGCAATTTGGCTTTTTAAAATTCACCGAGAAGCGCCGGGTTCGATCCCAGATAGCACTCACCGATCTAGTCATTTGGAGTTTTCCATGGTTTTCTCTAAAACACGTATACATACGAGCTTAGACTACGTAGAAAGTTCCCCTTTTTACTTTCGAAACAGTTGTAGGTAAAACTTGGGCTGTTATTATAAGTTTTTTTTATTATTATTAAATATACATATTAAAAATTAGAAAAAAAGAAAAAAGAAGTATATATATATATATAATTATGTTTTTTGTATTTCTTAAGCAGTGAGTAGTTCTTTTAAGTGAGTAAATTTTGATCCCAGAAAGATGATTTATCAACCTAAGAAAAATGGTATATTATCAGAATGCTCTTGTAGAGTACAGATTCCAGCCTTTTTGAATACGATTCTAGAAAACTGAAAAATAATAACTTTTTATTTGTATTGTGCTTGAGGAGATTATGTATAATAACCTAGTTCCAAAATTCTTTTCGTCGTTGAAATGATGCTACTTTTAAATGCTGAGGGCCACGGTTTGGAAACTATTCATGTACACTAAGCGACAAAAAAAAAAAAAAAAAAAAAGGCCGCACTTGGATATTTTTCTTTTCGCCTTCTACAACCTCCAATTTTATCGTTTAAAACGCAAATTTTCGAACAGATTTTATTATGTCGTCCTCCACATACACTTTAGCTTTGAGTCCAGTGTTAAAAACAAAATGCAATTGTCAGGAAAATTGTAATTTTAGACATTATTTCGAAAATGGTAAGAATAAGACAGTTAACGATGCCACAAAAAGGAATAATTTTTGAAGGAAAATCAAAAAATATTTTAATACGTGAGATGGCAAATTAATTAAATGTTAACGAAATATTGGTAAAAGGGTTTTTAACAAGATATAACATTTTTTAGCCGTTCCAACCGGAAATTTGGTTTTAAGCGGCCATGTTGCTCATCCAAGCGAGATGACAATAAGTTAAAAAGCTATTCCTTATAAAATCGGTTTGTAGAACATTTAGAACATAAAAGAGACCCAGAAAAAGTGTTTAGCAGCATAATTTCTTTAACTACAGTGTAGCAACTATTAAACAAATCACATTTAAATGGCAGAAAATTTAAAAAAAAATTCCATTCTTAGTGAAGAGAATTGGGAAAGCAAGACCACAGAAGACTGAAAAAATTAAAAAATGGTTAGTTAATTATTGGGCTGAACTGGTTCTCTCTGATGAGTCAAGTTTAACTTATTTCGAGTTAAAGAAAACAAGCAGATCTGACAACGAAAATTTGACCGACTTAATGAAAATCGTACTTTTAAAACAGTGACACATTTTCCGTACATTATGATACGGAGTTGCATAACTTTTCAAACAGTCGGGCAAATTTTTATGCTCAAAGGATCAATTAACTCGAAATAAAACACAGTCTTTATAAAAGTGGTGCCTGACCGACTATTTTGGAGGTATCTTGGACATTTCCACAAACAGCATTTCCAGATGATAATGCACCTTGCTATACAGTGTCCGTGGTGCGTTTATTTGATTCAAATTGTTGAAATTACCTATCCATCGCCCTGAGCACCTATAATACTGAAAATAATAACATCTTTTTTCACTCTAAGTTAAATTCCACAAAGAATATCATAGAATATCTTTTTTATTAGACCTCGAAATAGTCCTAATATAGCAGTCCTAATGAACTAGCAGTCCTAATGGCGAAACTGGTAGACGGGAAGTGCCGGGTTTGATCCTAGGCCGCACTTTGACCTAGCTGTTCAAGATTTTCCATTTTGTTTTATTAACATGCTTAAATATGGGCTAAAATCACACCATACAGTCCAAGCCTAGTCAACTGGCTTTAGGTCTGACACTTATACCATCATTAAAACAGTGAACAGAAATAATTTCAGCATATTTCGAAATTTTTTTAGTTTTACAGGATTTTGACAAACTAAAATTATTTTGTAATTATTTTCATGCAAAATGATTATCAAAAGAATGAAATTTTTCTGATTATCCTTAATTTATATATCTAAAAAAGAAATTATTAAAATACTCATTTTTTTTTTTTTT
Organism: Salticus scenicus; assembly: GCA_963930645.1. Taxonomy (NCBI): domain Eukaryota; kingdom Metazoa; phylum Arthropoda; class Arachnida; order Araneae; family Salticidae; genus Salticus; species Salticus scenicus. The sequence continues at coordinate 178,784,557 of OZ005653.1, forward strand.
TTTTTTCTTTTAAATTTCTTCTTATTAAAATATTCACAGTTATTGCAATAAACATTCCTAAGAAAAATTAAAACAATTTTATGCTTTTCCAAATAAGATTTTCAGTTTATATATTATTATTATTACATCCTTACAAAACTGTAAATTTGAACATCCAGTTCATGCACACTATTAGTATGAATGGTGTTGCTTAAAATATTTAGGTTCAGATACGTTAAAATAAAAGTAGGAACAAGAAAGGAAGTAAAATACAGAAATCTCACAGGTGAAGCAAAAACCTAGAATTCAAGAATACTAGAATACAAAATTCAGAATCCGCTCGAAATGTTTTGTCTATAAAAAGGCGGGGGAGAGGGGAGAGGATTCGAAATTTGCAGCCTACAGCTCTGGCAGAACTAGAAAAAATTATTTGTGATATTTGGCACAGTGAAATTTCTGAAATTTATATTAAAATACTGTATAAAATTATGCCATTGCGCATTAAAGCAGTAGTTCCATATAAAGGTGGAATTAACCCAATGCAGAATACGTATTTTTAACAAAAAATTGCTTAGATCTAACAAATAAATTATTTTATTTCATATATTAAAATATAACTTGTTTATTTCATATAATAAATAATAATAGAATACAAAGTGTATGATTATTGCATTATGTTCAAAAAGAAAATTTTATGCAGATTTTTAAAAAGTATTTCGTAGAGTGTAATAAAGCGAATTATTAAATCGAAAATGTAGACAGCTATAATTTCGTACCTTTGATATTATGCAAACATGATAGTTTTATTTGTTTCAACCTTTTATTTTAAAGTTATTGCAAATCAAAAAGGTATACTTCATTTTTTCTGCAGTGCGGCTTTTTTTTTTTTTTTTTTTTTTGTCGCTTAGTGTATCTTCTGAATACACATGTATACCGAAAGTTTCAAAAATATTGTATGCACACACACATATATATAAGAAAAAAAAAAAAAAAGTTATAGTATTTTTTTTTTTTTTTTTTTTTTAGAAATGGATCTTTCTTGCTTTTTTTATTGCAAAATCATTGATAATTTTCTTCTTTTCATTTATCAAAATATACAATCTGAATGTAAAAAGTAATGTTTAGCGTTTGCGTTTGTTAACCATGTTCCTAAATGAGAATTTTGGTAATTACATATATTTTACTCTCATCCCCATGGACAGCGGCCAATGGACATTGCACAGATTGGATTGGGCTCACTGCTTGCGAGATAAGCAAAGCACCAAATGAGATGCAGACCCCCCATCTGTTTCTTTTTTAGATGAATACTGACTATGGTGGCTAACGATGAGCAGCGATTACTCTTTCAAGTTTCGATGTGTTTCATCCTTTCACTTGACCAAACATTTTTAGCAGAAATACTACACAACTCACAACACCTTTTGATCTGCATAAAAGATAAGAGTTTATTGATTGTACTCCCGTTTCTGCTCCGGAGTTAGAATAACGAATTACTGACATGAACCTTCAGTCATTGTATTTGATTTATTTGATTTTAGGAATGAATTGATTGAAATTTTAAATAGATACAACACAGTAAATAAAACTTTCTTTAATTAAAACTTTTGCTTCTTGAAAAAAGAAAAAAATGGAAAGCATTAAAGACTAATTTAAAATATACTATATCAAGAATATTTTAATTAGATCATTTTCTGAAATTTAAGAGGTTAAAGAAATGGCATTCATGCGAATTTTGAAAAAAAAAAAAAAAAAAAAAAACACAGGTAAACCTAAACGTCTAGGCCGATGAACCTGATCTAGGTTTGAACCCGACATATCCTATCTACCAGCTTCTAGAGGAGAACATCTCAGCTACTGACAGGAGCCATATATATTTTTTTTACTAATTTATTGTGCAAGTTACATATGATTTACTTTTGATTTCAAAGTATAGATACATAAAAATTTATGGAAACTAAACAAAATTTTTGATTATTATTTTCTACACAACTCAGAGAATCACTATTGTTAAACTAAACATATATTTAATTCCTTGTGCTTGCAAAAAATCAATACTAGAACTAGATAATGAAACACTATTTAGTAGAAGTATGAATAATTATAAACATGTACGTTTTGACTTTTTTTTAAAAATCTGATTGAAAGAATTAAATGAAGGTATATTCATTTTTCAAACACGGCAATACCATATTGTTACGGGTGTATCTTTCAGGCAACTCTACAAATTAGAATATTTGTTATTAAACTAATATATAGAGAAAAAAAAAAGTTGCTAAACTATATAGAAATTCTAGTTTTTTCTGCGATAAAAAAAAAAAAAAAAAAAAACTTTCGTTTTGGTTTTATAAGATTTTTGATTTGTTAGAAAAATATATTTTATACAATCATATATCGACATTCGAATATAGCGGAGAAAAAAAAAAAATCTGAGAGGAGGGATATTCAAAGTATATTTTATAATTGAAACTTTTTTTTTTCAAATACATATTACAGATATATATATATATATATATATATATCTTTTTTTTTTTTTTTTTTTTTTTTTTTTTCAGAAAACTTTTGTTGCATTAGATTAAATGAAAAATCCTCCCATCCTGTGCAATATTTTCTCCTATTGCTCCAGATTATATATTTAGATAACTTCATTTCTCAATTAAATAAAAAATTTCAAGTTAAGTTTTGTCTAAAAATAAAATCCTATTTTCTATAAATTTTAGGCATATTTTTAATTAAACCCTAGTGAATTTCTATTATTATTATTATTATTAATGTCTTCTCATCTTGCGTGCGTGTAAAAAGAAAAAAAATGGTCACTGTATATTTCACGATGCTTTAAATTTTCCTCTAAAATTTTATAAATGAAATTCAGTGTTTTATTATTATTTTTTACTTGTGATTTTTACTTCATACTTTCTCAACAATTTTGCATTTTTAGTAAATCTTTATCTTGCATTGCATCTATGTAACTTTTTATCAATATCCGGCCAGTTATAGTTCTTGTGCATTTATTTGGTCGCTCTCATCCCAATTAGAAGCCCACCAGCGGCTGAGTGGTTCTGCGCTCATAGCTGGTAGACATGAGGTGCCGGGTTCGATCCTAGGTCGCACTCGTCGATCTATCCGTTCGGAGTCTTTCGTGGTTTTCTACGAAACTTGTGTAAATACGGGCTACGACTCCTTAGAAAAACCTCCCCATAAGGCATTCCCTTTCCGGCCTTGGAGCCTAGTACAGCCAATCGGCCTTATTCCCAAACACCAAAAACGTCCTTCCAATTAGAAATTTCTTTGAATATATCAGGTTGGATACGTGCAGTGTAACGAGTTGACTAGAAACTTTCGAAGGAAGTTCTGCACATACGAAATATTTTTCCTATTCTACTCGGAATTCTTTGGCCTTGTTCCTTCGTTTTATTTATTTTATTTTATTTTATTTTTTTGACTGATTGCGAAATTTTCCTAGCAACAGTTTACCCACTCAATTCTGAGTAGTTGATACTAATGGTTTTCCAAATGTGAAATGCGTTAAAGAAACGATTAAAGAAAAGGAAATGAGGCTTCCTTATTATTCCACATCTTATTTGTCTATGAGTAATACCCTTCCTGCATCTACTTCCAGAGGCAGCACTTAGCCCCCCCCCCCCCAGGTAAAAACATAGGTAAAAATAATATCGCTCCCCTATCCCTTTTAGGACCTAAGTCTCGCCGCAACGCGGACTCATTATCGCCGCTAGTGTTTACGACTGCTAAGCGGTTCTTATATAAATTTCTTGTTCCTTTTTCCATGTTTTTAGAACTGTGGAAAGTACATACTTTTTAAGAAGAAAAAAAAAGTGAAACTTCATATTTTAAAATTTAGATTTTTGTCACTTCTGTTCTGTTTGTACCCCCCCCCCCCCCCCCCCGTCAACGGCCCTGTCTATGAGAGACATGTGGCTAGTTTAAAAATAATTTTTACACTACAGAACAGTGTCGTATGACAGCTATCACATTCATATACAGTGTTTCCATTAGAATATACCCATAAAACTTTCACTGCAATAAACAATCATCACTTCATTGTAGATCTGTCACACATGAACCTTAAAAAAAACTAAATTACACTACGAACCCCTATATTCTTCATTTCTATTACAGCATTACATTTTTATGTTCTTATTTTATTTTTCAACTGTAGATGAAGAAGTTTCACAAAAACTATCTTTAAAACTTTATTTGTAAAAGGAAAGTATAAAGTAGACTGTTTTTTATGTAGCCCTCTACATAATCTAAAATTACATGCTCCTCCCCCATTCCCCCCAAATAATAATAAAAATAAAAGAGTAGCATTACAGAATTTTTTCATTAAGTAATTTCTGTGGAATCCCATAACGTAATTGAAAATTACGTAATTGAATTTTATTTTTGGAGACTGTAAACAATCAAAAGTACTTACTTTGTCGTATTCTTAGAAAAAAAGTAGGTGTATTTTGTAAATATGAATAATTTATGACAATTTCTTTACGTTGTACAGAGTGTAAAGTTATTAATATATACTTTAAAGGAATGCCCTCTCTCAGATGATAGCGATTCAAAATTCTATTGTGAGTTTATGCATACGATAACGTTTGCTCTATTCCTGTCATTTTCAACCCATTCTAAAAATATTAACGGAAAATTAAAGCAGGAGCACACGGAGAGACAAAATCTTAAATACTTTGTTGGAAAGTGTTAATAAAGATTATTTTTAGATTACATTTCTAAGTAGTGTTTTTTTTTTTTTTTTTTTTTTTTTTTTTTTATATTCAAAGAGCCTAATTTTTGAATTTTCTTTTTTTTTTTTTTCTTTTCTAAATAAAAGTAATATGATGCAGTATTCCAGGGAAAAGAAACAAATATTTGCGACTCCTTATATTTTCTGGCCTAGTGTGACCGCACTTTTCGCATCTGTCTAACTAAGCATGGCCCTGCATGTTTGCCTAACCATTCGAGTTTTTCATGGTTTTCTCCGAAGTTCGCCTGAAGATATTTCAATAGATATGCAAGGAGGATGTCGCACGCAGATGTAGATTTGCGCAAAGAATTGGCATTAATCTACATATTGACGCATGCATTTCTTTTTTTTTTTTTTTTTTTTTTTTTAGAACGAAAAACGAAACCTAGCATTAATATTGAAACTAAATTACAAGTCATCGAAAATAACAAATTAGCTTTTAAGAAACTTAAACTTCAACCAAAATCGTGTAAAGTTAGTAGTGCTTGATAATATATTGGTGTATTGATACTAACGAATTTAATCGAAGAATGAATTTCAAATAAAACAAATTTTTTAACCTTTCATATTTCATTTACATTATCAACCAGACCCACTAATGGCTGAGTTGATCTACTAACAAATCTGGTAAATGTAAGGTGTCATGTTCAAACACAAGTAGCATTCATTGTTACAGCCATTCGGATTTTTTCGTGATTTTCTCCAAAACTTGCATGAATAGGAACTAAGAACCATTAGAAAGACCATCCACGGAAAGTATTTTCTCATCGTTTAATTTGAAAATTCTATAACAATAATTTTGAAAATAAAATGATATAAATTTCAAACCGTTTAGAAATTAGAAAAAAGAAAGAAAGGAAAAAAAAAAAAAAAAAAAATATATATATATATATATATATATATATTATATATATATATTATATATATATATATATATATATAATATATATACATATTTGTAAACTAAATGTTTTATAAAGTGTCATCATGAAGGCAAATACGTTAAATTTGATGAGTAAACTACGCGTGTGTACAGATGGAATAATTACAGATGTGTATGTACAGTGTTTGAAAATGTTTGTAATCTATGCGCCGCATATTTATTTTCACTGTTGTTCTCGTTTATTTTTCGAAAGACGGTAATGGCACCTCAGCATTTTATATGCGTAAAAATAAATAAATAAATAAAAAAAGAATAATAATAAAAAAAATTGTGAATGTGAAAACTATAAAAAAAACTGTGAAAAAAATGTGATGTTGAATTTCGAAACGTCAGCAAATAATGGAGTAATATTTCTCGAAATATTTTCTACCCATACACCAATTGTTAATATTTCATTCGAGTTTTCCGTCTTATTAAGTGAAAAAATTTACTTTATAATTACTGATACTTATAAATTCAATTTATAAGAACTAAATCAATCATATATTCTATGAGGTAAAATGGTGATTTATGACATTTATTTATATGTATGTATGTATTAATAGGTGCTTTTATAATATATATATATATAAATTCATTCTTATTGGTCTATGTGGTTTCAGTGATATTGTATCTGTTGCTTAGCTTTTATGTATAATAACCGATTATTATTTATATATGTATATATTCAAATATAAAAATTCAAGTATTTTAAAGTTTTATTTTAAATTAAAATTCATTAAAATCGATAATAAAAATGGATTTGTTTTTAATTTCTGAATGTATAAGAAGTTTCTAATTTCTTGAAGAAAAAAAAAAGTTCTTGGGATGTCGTGTATACATGCTAATTAACAAGCACACAAACGAGCCAAAAAACTGAAACCATATCAGTTTTATGATTTTTAAATTCCTCACACCACCTCAAAGCATGTAGAAATCTTAAAAAAACCCAAGATGAAAATTTTTATGACTGTCTAATATGTTCATAGCTACAATATGATGAGTAATGAAAAAGGGCACATATTGATAACTATTTTATTTCATTTTATTTCATTTTATTTTTTAAATGCAGATTGCTTTAAAAAATGCACTACGACAAAAATTTAAAAACATATTTGATTTATTTACACAATGAAATAATTTATTATTATAAAAGACAACTTTTGCTCGATATCGCGTATTAAAAATATGAAAGTAATAAACTATCTGTGTTTTAGGTAATTTTTAGTTTTTTTTTTTTTTCATATTTTATCCTGGATTAATTGATATGATACAAGACAAAATATGTTAATTGATCGAAAAAAAAATAGATTAGGCATAATGTTTAATATTGCTTTTCTAGCTATTACGTATCTTAATTTTTTTTTTTTTTTTTTTTTTTTTTTTTTTTCGTTTCAATTTTTTTTTCACTCAAAGTAATAATAATAATATTAATATAAATATATATATATATATATATATATATATATAAATGATAGATATTGTAATAAATTTTGACTTTAAAATTATAGCATTTAATAGATACACGCTAAAACCAACACAACAAAAATAAAACTGATTGTAACACAGTACAAAAACTAGCACAGAAATGTTGCAATTCATATAGATCCAGTAAGAGTCAAAACCAATTTAAATTAATTACACCCACATGAGTAAAAGGACGTATTGACGTACAAAATGGATGACGGAACTCATTAAAAGTCTTAAAAGTGATTCAGGAATTAAGAATCCAGTTCAAAAGTAAAAAAAAATAAAAAAATAAATAAATAATAAATAAAGGACCACAGGAATATTAATTGGAATAAAAAATGCTTAAAATTAGAAGTATTATCGGGTCAGGAAGCATGTACTTCTTTAAAGCACAGAGAGAGCTGCAAGATTTCGTAAAACAATATAGCTAAGAATAGCAAAGATATATTGTTCAATATATATGTATCGAAAACCTTTTCAAACATTGCATTATATATATATATATTAGAGGGTGGTAGGGGACAATTATAATACATTTTCAAAAATAATAAGAATAATATATATAGAACAGAATTGAAAAGAAAAATAGAGTATTTCCTAATAAAAGACAACTTTCCTCATTGTTATGTATTAAGAATTTGAAAGTAATGCAAAAATCACTTTAATTAATTTAATTAGTTATTTAAAAAAATATTGTGGGTATTGCACGCTTGGCAATCTTTTCTCGCTCATACGTATTAAAAATCTGAAAATAATAGTAATAATAGTAATAGTAATAATATTTTTGCTACATCTAAACGGAAATAGAAGAAACAATTTTAAAAACTGAAAGTTATTAAAAAGCCGATTTTTTCATTTATGAAGAAGATTGCACAATTTTTCCGGGAGACTTTTCCGCGTAACATTGTTTCAGTGATTTCTTTTTTTTCGGTTAACAATCCCCCCCCCCACCCCTCTCTCTCTCTCTCTAATAAAAGTTAGAGAGACATAAATATAAAGAAGCAGCCGATAAAGATAACTTTTGAAAAAAAAAAAAAAATTCTGAAAGAAACGGCTAATTTATGTAATAATAATTTCATCCAGTTTTATGAAAGTAACCCTTCTGTAAGAAATATACAGACAAGCGTACATATGCATATGTCTTCTTTTAAAATTCTTAATGAGAATCCTCTGTTTTATCTTTATCTATAAATTTTTCTCTTCTCTCTGAATCTCATCACTCACCAAACCGAGGGATCGACTTTCACGTCACTGACCCCTAGCATTTTTCTTATCATTTCACAACCTGTTTAACGAAACTGTTTTCAATAACTAAACAGGATGGCGCGCATACTTAAAGGAAAGAGAAAACATTACTTTAAAACATGCGATGTAGAATGTAGTTTACAATACTACGAGAGGGGAGGATGAGGACTCCTCATCAAATTCTAAACGATGATTTTTCATTTGCGTATAATTTCCAAAGAAATAAAAAAATAAACTTAAAATTTGAAGGGCATGTCCATTATCGAATATTGATCAAATTTTACATAAGTTTACCGTAAATATTTCTTTTTTTGTTTTGTTTTAATAATAATTATTCATTTTTCTCTAAAGTAAGCTTTGGAAAAAATAAAAAATTTCAACAATAAAAAAGAAAAAAGTATCGAAAAAGGGTGTTAAGGATTCATTACAGATAGATAAAGATGCCTTTGCCTTCAAATGTTAAACTTAATCCCGATTTTTCTTTCAGTTTTTTTTTTTTTTTTTTTTTTTTTTTTTTTTTACTTTTACAACAGATATTTTGAAAATATATGACGCTGATCGGCATGAAAATTTCCTCTGACACCATTTCAGCGTATTCTTATGCAAAATAACCTCCTGAATCCGAATATGACCACCATTTTGCCCAATCACCCACCGTTTTCTAGATACACCCCCCTCCCTCATTTTTATCATTGTTTGGTAATTTTATATCCATCAGTTTGATTTGAAGAGGACCGATGATTATTTTAAACGTTAAATGTCTTCTGACCTAAAGAGCTACAGAGGTAGAAAGTTCTAAAACACGAACATTTGTAGTAAGGAGGAAATTTGAGGGGCTTTGTGCTCAGAAAACAAAAGAAAATCAATAAAAACAATCGGTTTCTGTTTCTTTTTCTTTTTCGCAATATTTCTCTTATTTTTTTACATATTCCAGCTTCCCGTTTGCCATTTTCTTACCAAAACACCCAAAATAATAAAAATTATACAATGAAATTTTTTTTCAAAATGTTGGTGAGTGGAGTAAAGTTTCAAAGCCCCCGCAAGAAAGTTTGACTGATTCACTGTACGACGTTTGCTTTCAACAACTCCCGCGTTAAATGTTTTGGGCAGTAAATCAGAACAGTAAAATCTCTTGCTTTGACACATGTTAAAGGTTATTTTTCTTGTAGTCGTTAGTCATTGTCTACCTTTAGTACAAGTTTTGCGATAAGAGAGTGAACTTCGGTGTTCTTGACGGTGGTGATTTTGCGTGGTAATCTTTAACACGTGTCAAAGGAGGATATTTTACTGTTCATCTTTTACTGCCCAAAACATTTAAGGTGGGAATTACTGAAAGCAAACATCACGTCGAAGAGTGAATCAGTCAATTTTTCTTGCGAAGGCTTTGAGATTTTACTCCACTCACCAACATTTTGAAAAAATTTCACTGCATAATTTTTATTATTTGGGGTGTTTTGGTAAGAAAATGAGAAACTGGAAACTGGAATATGTAAAAAATAAAAGAAATATTGCGAAAAATAAAAAAAAGAAAAGAAACAGAAACAGATTGTTTTTATGGATTTTCTTTTGTTTTCTGGGCACAAATCCCCTCAAATTTCCTCCTGGGCCCTCTTCACTTAAAAAAAATTCCGATGCCGGCTGAAAACAGATAAAAAGTGTCCCACGTGGTTTTGACAGGAGGTGGAGAAGATTGACAGATTTACTGACGAATCATTGACTTTTTGGAAGAATAAATAAAAAATCAGCCACGTCCTTATTGCGGTTTCATCGAAGCTTTGTTTTGTTTTGTTTTGATTCTTTCTTTCTTTTTTTTATTTTTGTGTTTCTTTTTTTCTTTTTTCTTTTTTTTTATTTTCCATTTTCACATGACATCAAATAACTTTGCTCATTTATTCTAATCTATTTATATGTATTTTAATAGAGTAGCTCGATCCGACCAAGTACTTTATACTATTTTCAGCCCGGTTCAAGCTTTCTTTAGTTATACCGGCGAATTACGTAACAGTGAAATTTTTTCAAAGAAAATATACTTTATAATTATACTTGAAGTCTGATATTATTAATTTAACTGAACTAGTATGTTGTGGCCACCACATGACTTTCTTCTATATTTTCCTATACAAATTCCCTCAGTAAAAATAATTTATTAAAATTATTATTAAAAAAATTTTCTTCCATGATAATGCAGACGATTTCCATATTAGAGAAGTAGTTCCATTTAATTCTCAATAAATAAAATAAATGAATAAATAAATAAATAAATAAAAATTACGATATATTTTTTTTTTTTTTTCAAAAGTTTTTTTTTTTTTTTTCGTTAAAAGTAACAACAACAACAACAAAAAATCGATAACTTTGTTTTAAATTATCACAGATTTATAGTTCAACCATTCATTTTAAAGGTAATGACGAGACCTTTCGAAAGATACCCATCTTGAAAATTTATCCCTCCCGGGGGGGGGAGGACTTTCTCCTGTGTGTAATATAGAGAAAGTATTGGATTCGTGAAAATTTTCGAACTCCGGTTTTCGATGGATTTACTCGTTTTGGGATGTGCTGAACATGATTTGATAGTTTTTAGAAAATGTCTGTGTGTGTGTGTGTGTATCACAAATTTTTGGAGGCTGTATCTCACGAACCAATGAACGAAATTTAACCAATCTTGGTATTTAGTTGGACTCTGACATAAACTGGTGCTGATTAGATTTAGGGATCAATCGCCCAATAGGTGGCGCTGTGATAGCATTTTTTCTAAATTTTTAACATGGCAGTATAGGACAAAATTTCGTATAAATGTACATAATGAGAGTTATTTTTAACTTTTGATTGTAAAATTAATATGAATTATTGATAAAAGTAGTTGTTAACTAGGGGAAAAAAATTGTGCATGTGGGGGCGTCGCCCTCCCCCGGGCGGAGTAAATTTTCAAGATGGGTATCTTTCGGAATGTCTCGTCAATACCTTTAAAACGAATAGTTGAACTATAGATCTGTGATAATGTAAAACAAAGTTATCGATTTTTTTTTTTTTTTTTTTTTTTTTACTTTTAAAGAAAAAAAACTTTGAAAAAAAAAATCGTAATTATTATTATTATTATTATTGAGAATAAAATAGACTTTTTTTTGGATATTTACTGTTATACTACTTTTCTGATATAGAAATCGTCTGCATTATCATGGAAGATAATTTTTTTTAAATAATAATTTTAATAAATCATTTTTAGTCAGTGAATTTGTATAGGAAAATATAGAAGAAAGGCTTGTGGTGGCCACAACATACTAGTTATATTATTAATCATATGGTAATATAGTAGACAGTGCGAGTGCTATAAATTACATGGTGCCATAACTAAAATGTTCAATGGATGCTGAGATAAAGCCATTTTTAAATTGTAATAGCAGATCAACTTGTAAACCGATAAATATCCAAATTGAAGTGTCCAGAAAAGACGATTCTGCATGCGCAGTGGAAATCTGGATCCGATACAACGCGAAGGGAGGGGGGGGGGGGGGAGTAACGATGCCGTTGGTAGAGGTTACCCGAAACGAGGTTCAGGGTGATTTCAATGGAATTTTCTTTTTAGTTTTTATTTATAAAGTGATATATATACATATATTAAAAAAAAAAAATTGTGATTCATTAAAAAATAAATAAATTCATTTAAATATAGCTAGCTATTACCGAAGCCTGCTATTATAGTTATATCGAAAAAAAAATCATATATATTAATTGTTATATCATCTAATATATCTCAGAAAATCTATAAATATATATCTACAATCAGAAATATTGTATTCAGCCAAAAATTTAGTTTTGATATACAGTTTTGACCTGATGACATGTACCTCGAGTCCAGAAAAGTGAGGCAATTGGTTAGTGTATATTCAAAGTGAATCAGCAATGTTTTATTTAATATATTTTACTAAGTTTGGTATGCTGTAGCTGTAAATGCTGAGCTTTTTCTGAAATGAGAGGTAATCGCAATGTTCGGTGATATAACCCAAAGGCTGATCGGCACTAACTCAAACCAAGGTCCAACGAAATATCAAGTTCGGTTTAAATTGAGTTCAATGGTTCATAAAGTACAGTGTTCGAACGCAAAAAGACAGGTATTTTCTAAACAAGATCGAATTATGTTTAGGAAATCTCAAAACGTGTAACTTCATCGAAAACCGAAAATCTAAACTTTTTCTGCATCTTATACTTTCTTTTTATATATATGCAGAAGACAGAATAATAAATCCCCTTTTTAAAAAATAAGTACTCAATTTCAGTTAATAAAAATGCAAGGAAATCTAAAAACGTGTAAATTGATCGAAAACCGAAAATTTAAAATTTTTCTGAATCTTATGCTTTTTTCTTATATATGCAGAGGATAGAATAATAAATCCACTTTTTTAAAAATAAGTTGTCAGTTTCAGTTAAAAAAATGCAAGGAAATCTCAAAAGTGTAATTTCATCGAAAACCGAAAATTTAAAAATTTTCTGAATCTTATGCTTTTTTCTTATCTATGCAGAGGATAGAATAATAAACCAACTTTTTAAAAAATAAGTAGTCAGTTTCAGTTAATAAAAATGACAGGAATTCTCAAAACGTGTAAATTCATTGAAAACCGGAAATCGAAATTTTTCTGTATCTTCTACTTTCTTCATATACATGTAGAAGCTAGTAATAAATCCCCTTTTTTCAAAATAAGTAGTCAATTTCAGTTAATTGAAACGCAGGGAAATCTCAAAACACGTAAATTCAGCGAAAACAGAAAATCTCAATTTTTTCTTTGATAGATGCAGAAGATAGTAATAGCTCCACTTTTTAAAAATAAGTAGTCAATTTCAGTTAATTCAAATGCAAGGAAATCTCAGTCTGTAAATTCATCGAAAACCGAAAACCAAAAGTTTTTTCAAATCTTATGCTTTCTTCTTATATATACAGAAGGTATACGCAAGCGAAGTGTGATGTTACTGACCGTCATTGTGGCTAATTAAAAAAATGTCTTAATCGTCCATAGGATTTCTCTATATATTAAAAAAAAAGTAACTGTCACTGGCGTCAAATTTTTTTGTCTGCGACAGCATCTTCTAGCGGAGGGCAGGGTTCTTCGCGTCATGAGAGGTATCAATATGTTCCCAATACTTCAAGGAAGACATTTCAGCTGCTTAGAAATTTCTATCATTTTAATTAAAAGCATTATTAACTAAAAACGACAAGTTTATGAAGGTACTCTATATGCCATTTTGAAAAAAGTTTCTCCCAGAGCCGTTGTTCTTCTGTCATGAAGTCATTTTACACAGGAAAATATATTATCCATGGCTGTACGTATGTAGGTAGGTAGGTTGGATTTAACGTCGTACTAGTACTACGCTATGGGTAATTAGCGTCGGTCTGGGACGCACCCCTAGAGATGTTCCGGAGGCATGTCATCACAAGTTTGATCCTTCACGGAGGGGATCCTCCCCCCGCTTTGGTGATTCCCAGAGGTATAGTGTGGATAAGAATATGGAGGACTTTGCGGCCACGACAGATTTTATGTACACCAGCCACCATTAGTGTACCCGACGGTCTTTGGCCGGCTCAAGTATCGAATCGGCAATCTTCCAATTACGTGCTCGGTGCTTTACCGACTAGAGTATCGCGGCCCGAAACCATGGATGTAAAAAAGGAAGAGAATAAATATCAACTTTTTTTCTAAGAAAATTAATTTTCTTATCCGGGAAAATTAAAATAGGATTCGTGGTTGTAGGTAGGTAGATAATTAGGTAGGCTGTGTTTGACGTCGCACCATTCCTGCTCTATGGATAATTGGCGACGGTCTGGGACGCACCCGTACGGATGTTCCGGAGACATGCCACCACAGTTTTGGTACTATACGAAGGGGATGGCTACCCCGCTTCGGTGGCCCCCAGAGGCATAATTTTGATGGGAACATGGAGGATATTGCGGCCACGACATATTTTACGTGCACCAGCCACCATTAGTATACAAGACGGTCTTTGGCAACACCTGGTAGGGGGTGTTGTCTTTGGCCGGCTTGAGAACCGAGCCCGAAATCTTCCAATAACGAGCTCGGTGATTTACCGCCTGGAGTACCGCAGTCCGGATCTAAGGTTGTAAAAAATAAATAAAAAGGGTCATATTCTAAAGTTGTAATGCAAAATGGTCTAGCTATTATGAATTTCTTTCTATAAAAAAATTATATATATATATATATATATATATATTATATATATAAATTTGACATTGAATATGAGGATTTCCATAATTTTCTGCTTTTGACTTGTAGTATGCACTATTAATATTCCTTTATAGTGAAAGAAAGCCGAGAATAAGCGGGCAGAGCTCTGCATGTGTTAATAAGTAAAGTGAGTCGGGGGTTGGTGAGTAAAGCGAGCAGGGGGCAGAGCCCCCAAGTTTTGTAAAAAATTATTAAAAATCGAGGAAAATTATTTCCCGATTTTAATCTCCATATTTGAGTATAATTACACATTAGTTATCGTGCACATGTGTCAGATTAAGTTATTTTGCTGTCAAATTGACAAAATTTTAATTTTAAATTTCAAAACTCTAGAAACGGAATGGGCATAGATTTGATATCCGTTCGTCCTCCGCATTTTGTGTATTTGGCGATTAAAACGTAATGGCGATTAAAACGTAATTTGGCGATTGAAACACACATGCCAGATGAATATTTTCATAATGCGTATATATTGTACGAAATATTGTTTCATATATTACTGATTGCTCTCTTAATATACTTTATTAAAATAACCATGATTTTTGAAAGGAATTAAATATGTTCGTGAGATAATTTGGCCATCTTTTATTATTATTATTATTATTTTGCCATGGACGACAGATATCAAATCTGTTCCTTTGAAATGAGATGTTTATATTTATAGTCGAAAATGGAAGTCTGTCATTTTATTTTTCTAGAGTTTTGAAATTAAAAATTAAAATTTTATGAATTTTACAGAAAAAATGACTCAATCTAGCGCAAAAAAAATCAATACGCAGGACTCTAGTTTACATCAATTATAGTTATGATTATGTCAAACAATTTTTCTTATTATTAGTTATTTTCCATATGGTTAAAATCGCACCAAGTTACATATATAGTCGAAATTTTCCTTGTGAGAAACTATCATAAAACATTTGGGCGCTCGTTAGACAGTAAATGACGCTGTTATATAGATGATATAGTAGAAAGTTTTGTTATGTTTTTTTACTTCCATTACCCGACTACCGTAATTAATAATTGTAAGAAGTATTGTATTCGGTCCGAAAATTCGATATCGAGTTTTCACCTGATTTACATGTTTTAAGGTCTCCTAAGTCCAAAAAAGTAATTTTTGGCAATTGGTCAGTGTGTGCGTGTGTATGTATATATATATTTTTGGGGAATCTTCTGACTATCATATCTCCGAAACTAATAAAGATAGAACTACGAAACTTCAGAATTGAGACTGGCCTGGTGTACAGATGAATTTTCCAAATTTTGGTGAAAATTGGAAAACCGGAATAGGTATCGTAAGTCTGTATCACAAAAACGACTCTAAACATTTTCTTCCAAGTTGCTATACAAACACTCTATTCAATGTCCTTTCGAATGATATAGTTGGCTAGTATGGAGGAAAATTGATAAGAGTCCTGTATAATTAGCTCAATTTCAAGTCTCTCAACTAGGAACAGTCAGGAACACAAGTGTGTTCCTCTAAAAACGACTGTAAGAATGTTTTTCATACTCGCCATATTAACTCCCTTTTAAATATCCTTTTGTATGTAATTATTGTTTTCAAGTCAATAATTGAGTATGCCAACTTTTGGCAAAAGTCGGTATCTTAAAAACGGCTCTAATGATTTTCTTGAAAACTGTTACATAAATCCATTTTAGATATCCGTTCTTATGTATAACGCGGTTATTAAAGGTAAATTAGCAGTCATCCTGATTAGGTAGATTAGTTTTAGATATCGGAAATTAATGTTTCGTAAAACGGCTAAACCGATTTTTTTCTTCTTACTATTTTTACTTTCTTCTATATGTAATATAGAGAAAGTATTGGATTCGCGAAAATTTTCGACCTCCGTTTTTTGATGGATCTACACGTTTTGGGACGTCCTGAACACGAATCGATAGTTTTTAGAAAATGTCTGTCTGTCTGTCCGTCTGTCTGTCTGTCTGTCTGTCTGTGTGTCTGTCTGTATCATTTTTTTGTGGACGCTGTATCTCACGAAACAATGAATGAAATTTAACCAAACTTGGTATTAAGTTGCACCCTGACATGAACTGGTGGCCAGATGATTTGGGGATCAATAGCTCAACAGGTGGCGCTGTGATCACCTTTTATGCAAATTTTTAACATGGCAGCATAGGACAAAATTCCGTATAAATGGGCATAATGAGAGTTATTTTAAACTTGTGATTGTAAAATTAATATGATTTATTGATAATAGTAGTAGTTAACTAGGAAAAAAAATTGTGCATGGGGGGGCATCGGTTCCCCCCCTGGGGGCGGAAGTTCTCCCCCGGGGGTTAAATTTTGAAGATGGGTATCATTCGAAAGATCTCGTCAATACCTTTAAAACGAATGGCTGAACCATAAATCTGTGATAATTTAAAACAAAGTTATCGAATTTTTTTACTCGTTTTTTTTTTTTTTTTTTTTTTTTTTTTTTTTTTTTTTTTAACGAAATTTTACCAAACTTGGTATTTAGTTGGTCCATACCAATTTGTGTGAAATTCTGTGCAGTAGTTCCTGAGATACAGTTGCCACAAAATTTTGTCACACACACACACACACACACAGAGAGAGAGAGAGAGACTGACAGACAGACAGACAGACATTTTCTAAAACTGGTCAAATCGTGTTCTACAGCTCTCAAAACGTGTAAATCCATCAAAAACCCGAGGTCGAAAATTTTTACGAATCCAATACTTTCTTCTATTGAATATAGAAGAAAAAAAAGTGAGAAAAATCAATAACTTTATTTGAATAACTATTGAATATAGAAGAAAGTAAAAAAATTAATTGATAAATTTGGATTTCGTAATAAATAAATGCTTAAAGGACGCGCTAAACAGACTTTTAACAAAAGTATTGTGACTGATTAAATAAAAGAGCGATTCGTTAACTTTATAAAATTACGGAAGATGAAAGAATACATATAATTAATTTCCGATCATATATTATATACGAACAATATTATCATGGAAAAATTTAAACTTGACATTTTTGTGTTTCTATGAGTTTTGAGGTCTTCTGAATTCATTTTTCATTTTTACTTTCTTCTATATTCAATAGAAGAAAGTATTGGATTCGTAAAAATTTTCGACTTCGGGTTTTTGATGGATTTACACGTTTTGAGAGCTGTAGAACACGATTTGACCATTTTTACTTTCTTCTATCTTCAATAGAAGAAAGTATTGGATTCGTAAAAATTTTCGATTTCGGGTTTTTGATGGATTTACACGTTTTGAGAGCTGTAGAACACGATTTTACCATTTTTAGAAAATGTCTGTATGTCTATCTCTGGCTGTGTGTGTGTGACAAAATTTTGTGGCAACTGTATCTCTGGAACTACTGCACAGAATTTCATACAAATTGGTATGTAGTTGCACCTTGACATAAATTAGTGCCTATCATTTTTTGGTAAAAATCGTCTTACAGGTTGCGTTGCCATCCCGCTTTTTCTAAATTTTTAACAGGGTGATATAGGGCAAAAATTTTCAAGATGGGTATCTTTCGAAAGGTCTCGTCAGTACCTTTAAAATGAATGGTTGAACTTCAAATCTGTGATAATTTAAAACAAAGTTATCGATTTTTTTTACTTTTTACGAAAAAAAACTTAGAAAAAAAAATCTTTTGTTTTTGTTTTTTCTTTCCCCTTAATTTTATCAAACTCCCACGGTTTCCGTGTCTTGACAAACTTTAACATATTTTTGCATTTTTCCCCTATTCCGTGTTTTGACAAACTTTAACAAATTTTCACATTTTACCCAAAATTTTGTCAAACCCACTTTTTTTTTTTTTTTCTCCCCTTAATTTAATCAAACTCCCACGGTTTCCGTGTTCTGACAAACTTAGAATAATTTTCACATTTTACCCAAAATTTTGTCAAAGTCCCACTTTTTTTTTTTTAATTATTGTTACTGAGTGAATTTGTATAGGAAAATATAGAAGAAAGTCTCGTGGTGGCCACAACATACTAGTTAAATTCGTTATGTAAATCTATTTTATATATCTTTACATATGTATAAGCTTTATCTTACCAGAAAATCTTTAGGTGTCTAATTTTTTAGTTTAATTTTATGTCTTCTGATTATATTATCTCCAAAAAATGCATATAATACATGCAACGGTAAGTAATGAAAGTCGTGTAGTTGTTTCACTCCAGGTTTTTTTTTTTTTTTTTTTTTTAATCTAGAACTTATTTCTGAAAATTGCATATGCATATCTTATAATAAGCGAAAACCTTTAACATTTTAAAACATTATATATAACTTTAAAATAAGTTTGTATTATATACAAATACATCTACGTGATTTCTCTTTATCGTAATTCTAAAAAACGCTTATAAATTATAATCAGTGTCCATGTATCATTCTAAAAAGGTCAGCTGCACCTTTACGTCATTAGGCGCGAAATCTTTGAGTGTAAAGTGTAACTAATAATGTGGTTTCTTCGCTTGGAAATAATTTTATAAACAATTGCTCCCATTTCCTGCAAGCTTTGTATTAGAAATTACTCACATTTGATCTCCTTTGTCCTTTTCCTTCCCCCCCCCCCTTTCGAGAAGAAGTGCGAAAAGTACAACCACAAACTGAAATTATTGATATAGTGAACCTTGTTCTGTATTTACAAGAAAAAAAAAAAAAAAAAAAAAAATACTGGATTCGTAAAAATTTTCGAAGCCTTTATGATTGGTAGAAATATCCTCCTATTTACTTTTTTCTTTGTACAAGATGAAATAAAATATTGGATTCAAAACCTTTCACCTTCTAGCTTTCAATATATTTACACAATTTCAGGTGTCCTGAACATATTTTGATCATTAAAAAAATTATCTATCCATAAATCTGCGACAAAAAATAAATAAATAAATAAAAATAAATAAATAAATAAATAAAAAATAAAAAATAAATAGTATGAAGCAACCACACTACTTCCACTACCCACTATTTCACATATTAGAATATACATTTTTTTAAAAATGTGATCAGAAAACATAAAATTGACCTAACGAAGTAGACGCCTGACAAATAGTCCAGTCAATATAGGAAAAATAGAAGAAAAAAAATCTTGTAATTTTGAAATTTTGCATACTCATAGCCGAGGGGGTCCTGAACAACATACTAAAAGTCCTCGCCCGTGGGGGGTGAGCGGGGAGCAGGGGGGCATTTAAGGGGGGCAATTTTCAGTTTTTATTAAATATCTTAAAAACTATAGCATTTAGAGATAACATGTCAATTACAAAATTAATCTACGTAAAATTTCCTATAAAAATGTATATTACATTTTGTTTGTACGATCATTAGTTTAGAAGATATAGGGAGATGAAATAACACATTTTCTTGAAAAATTCTTTTTTGCAATAGTAAAATCAACTAAAGTGTGCAATTAAAAGGGTTCTTGTCAAATATTTTCTAATGTAAAAAACAAGTATATACATAGGGAATATGCAAGGATAATACAGCATGTTTTGTAAGTTTTAAATAATTTTAAGGCTAGTAGGCGCAAGTGGCGGTTTGAGTAAAAATCTGGATAAGTCCAGTCAAAATAGGAAAAATAGAAAAAAAAATCGTGTAGTTTTGAAGTTTTGCACACTCATAGCCGAGAGGGTCCTGAACAACATACTAGGTGAGCGGGGGTATTTTAGGGGGGCAATTTTCAGTTTTTATTACATATCTTAAAAACTATCGCATTTAGAGAAAAATGTCAATTACAAAATTAATCTACGCAAAATTTCCTACAAAAATGTATATTACATTTTGTTTGTACGATCATTAGTTTAGAAGATATAGGGAGATGAAATAACACATTTTCTTGAAAAATTCTTTTTTGCAATAGTAAAATCAACTAAAGTGTGCAATTAAAAGGGTTCTTGTCAAATATTTTCTAATGTAAAAAAACAAATATATATATAGGGAATATGCAAGGATAATACAGCATGTTTTGTAAGTTTTAAATAATTTTAAGGCTAGCAGGCGCAAGTGGCGGTTTGAGTAAAAATCTAGATAACGAAGACCCAAAACCGATCAACATTGAAAAAAAAAAAAAAAAAAAAAAATCGCGTAGCTTAGAAATTGAGCACAGTTATAAACAGTGTCCTGAATAACATACTAAAAGTCCCTAATCATGGGTGGGGTGGGGGCATTTAAAGGGGGCACATTTCAGTTTTTATTAAGTATCTTGAAAACTATCGCATTTACAGAAGAAAAAAAAATCTCAATTGCAAAATTAATCTACGTGAAATTTCCTAAAAAAATTGTATATTCTATTTTGTTTGTATGATCAATAGTTTAGAAGATATAGGGGAACAAAATAACACATTTTCTTAAAAAATTCTTTTTTTTTTTTTTTTTTTTTGCGATAGTAAAATCAACTAAATTGTGGAATTAAAAGGGTTCTGATAAAATATTTTCTAATGTACAAAACAAATATATGCATAGGGAATATGTAAGGATAATACAGCATGTTTTGTACGTTTTAAATAATTTTAAGGTTAGTAGGCGCATGTGGTGTTTAGGTAAAAATCCAGATAACGAAGACCCAAAACCGATCAACATAAAAAAAAATCTTATAGCTTTGATACTGAGCACAGTTATAAGGTTAAGTGTCTTGAACAACATACTAAAAGTTGCATTTTCTTTAAATCCTCTGTAAGTGATAGTAGATATAAAATACATAAAATGTGAATGTTATGATACATTAAAATACTTTAAAATTACTTATAGCAAGCATGCATTAAAAAAATTAACAATATTTTAGTATAAATATTTAGATTACTCTCTATTTATTTTAAAGTATATGGATGATTGTTGTCGTGATTCAGATAGTTTCAAGTCTCTTGCGATTGCCTGAGGTCTTGTGTAATGTTTTCTACAAGAAGAATGCAGAACAATCATTTTTCTACCTCTAAAAATTTCATCTTTTCCATCTTTTCTTGAAATGCTCGCTTTTACTAATCCCTCTATTCCTTTCTCATTTATGTTGCATACATCAATCACTATATCATTTTCACATATTAAACATTTTTCTGCCATATCGATACACTAAGTAATCGCAAAAAATTCAGAAGAAACATTAAATACACACTAAACGTAAGAGAAATGAAATAAGAATATGTAACAAACGTTCTCACAAGTCATAGAGCACACTCATTACAAAGCGAAGGGGTATCCTTATCGAAACCTGTCCATTACCCTTCGTTTAACCTTTACATTTGAAATATAAGTATTGCATTTTACACATTAGTTACATCTTCCACATGTTTTTTCAGTCTTTAACGATAAAAATTCGGAGAATTTGCTCCGTTCTATTGCAGTACTAGCGAAAACCCTTTGTTTCGCTTCCCCATGCAATCCTTTGTGATAGCCGTTGCTTTGTATTTTACGGATATCTTACAGAAAAGTGGAATTTTTCGATTTGTATATTTTGACTTCCACTCTTTAAACTTGGTGCATTGCGCGCACACACACACATACAAATATTTATATACAAATATTTATTTGTATGAGTAAAAAATATTTAACCTGAATCTTTTTAATTACGAAATATAGTTATTATTACTATTGCAAATAACATAAAAAAATAAATAAATAACACAGAATAGGGTTGGGGACTTTTAGTATGTTGTTCAGTAAACTTAACCTTATAACTGTGCTCAATTTCAAAGCTACACGATATTTTTTAATGTTGATCGATTTTGGGTCTTCGTTATCTGGATTTTTACTCAAACCACCACTTACGCCTACTAGCCTTAAAATTATTTAAAACTTACAAAACATGCTGTATTATCCTTACTCCCTATGTATATATTTGTTTTGTATATTAGAAAATATTTGAGCAGAACCCTTTTAATTCAACAATTTAGTTAATTTTACTATTGCAAAAAAGTATTTTTCAAGAAAATGTATTATATCATCCCCCTATATCTTCTAAACTTTTGATCGTACAAACAAAATGTAATATACATTTTTGTAGGAAATTTTACGTAGATTAATTTTGTAATTGACATTTTTTCTCTAAATGCGATAGTTTTCAAGATATTTAATAAAAACGGAAAATTGCCCCCATTAAATGCCCACCCTGCCCCTCGCTCACCCACAACGGTCGGGGACTTTTAGTTTTTTGTTCAGGAAACTTAAACTTATAACTGTGCTCAATTTCAAAGCTACACTATATTAGGTTGATTTCTTTAGAAATCGACCTATTGCAATCACTTCGTTTATCTATATATCTATTTATCTATCTATCTATCTATCTATCTATCTATCTATAATGAAAATTTTGTCATCACGATAACTCCCGAAATAATACTCGAAATGGAATCAAATTTGGACAGTGAACTGATCTTATAAATATCTTGGATGAGTTCGTTTACCAAGTTGCTCCGACTTTTTCTTTTCAAGTGGCAGCCACTTGAAAATTTCAAACCGACATTGCAAAAAGCATATTTAAAGCAAGATTTGCTTGAATTTTGTTGTAAATACAGGCCACATAAGGGTCTCAATGAAGTTTATTAATGAAGTTTATCCGCCATTTTTAATAAAGTGGCGGATATTTTAAGTTAAGTGGGACCACTTGAAATCAGGCTACCACTTGACAATTTAAAATCACTATAACTTCCGAAATAATACTCCAAATCGAACCAAATTTAGACAGTGTCTTACCACTTGAAAATTTCAAATTCAAATTGTAAAAAGCGTATTCCGAATTTGTTTGAAATTTGATGTAAATATAGACCACATAAGGGTCTCAATGAAGTTTATTAATGAAATTTATTCGTCATTTTTAATAAAGTGGTAGATATCTTAAGTTAAGCGGGGCCACTTGAAATCACTCTACCACTTGAAAATTTAAAATCACAATAACTTCTGAAATAATACTCCAAATCGAACCAAATTTGGATAGTGTCTTAACTTATCTTATAAATAACTTAGATGAATCTGTTAACCAAGTTGCTCTGCCATTTTGGTTTCAAATGGAGACCACTTGAAAATTTCAAATTCAAATTGTAAAAAACATATTCCGATTTTTTTTTTTTTTTTTTTGATGCATACATAGATCATACAAGTGTCTCAAGTAACTTTATAAATGATCTTCATTCGCCATTTTTAATAAAGTGGCGGATATCTTAAGTTAAGCGGGACCACTTGAAATCAGGCTACCACTTGAAAATTTAAAACCATGATAACTTCCGAAATAATACTCCAAATGGAACCAAATTTGAACAGTGTCTTAACTTATCTTATAAATATCTTAGATGAGTTTGTTAACCAAGTTGCTCCGCCATTTTGTTTTCAAGTGCAGACCACTTGAAAATTTCAAATTTAAATTGTAAAAAGCGTATTCTGAAATTGTTTGCATTTTGATGTAAATACAGACAACATAAGGATCTCAATGAAGTTTATTAGTAAACTATATCCGCCATTTTTATAAAGTGGCAGATATCTTAAGTTAAGCGGGACCACTTGAAATCAGGCTCCCACTTGAAAATTTAAAATCACGATAACTTCTGAAATAATACTCCAAATCGAACCAAATTTGGACAGTGATATTATCATATAATTATCTTGAATGTTTTCTCTGGGCAACTTGTCCCGACATGTTGTTTCTAAGTTCCAGCCACTTGAAATCACACTGCCACTTGAAAAAATGCCATCACAATAACTTTTAAAATACTAAACTGATTCAAATAAAAGTTGGATAGTGAACTTATGGTTCAAATATCTAGGATAAGTTCACTTGGTGACTTGATCCGCAATTTTATGTCCAAGTGGCTGCCACTTGAAAATTTGTTAATATAGTAACTTTAGTAATACAGAATCAATTCGCATCAAATTAGGGTAGTGGATTTATCCTTCAAACATCTCAGATAAGTTTGCTGGGCATCTCACTCGACTTTTTTTCCAAGTGGTGCCACCTGAAAATTTCTTATAACGATAATTTTTGAAATACTGATTTAATTTGAACTAGAACTGGACAAGGAACTTATACAAGTATACTGGATGATTTCTCCGAGCAAGTTGTTTTGTCGTTTTGTTTCCAAGTTTCAACCACTTAGACTGTCACTTGAAAATATGCCATAAAATTAACTTTTGAAACACGGCACTTATTTAAATCACAGTTGGACAGTGAACCTATGCTTCAAATATCTTGGATATGTTTGCTGGGCAACTTGTTCCACTGTATTGTTTCCAGCTGGCGGCCACTGGAAAATTTGTTATCACGGTAACTTTAGAAATACTTAATCAATTCAAATCAAAGTTGAAAAATGAATTTATCATTCAAACAACAAAAATCTAGAAAATTCACGTAACTCGTGAACCAATCACGTTATTGCGTCCATCTTTGGTATATCGATAATAAGTATTTTCTCGCCAAAAGTCGCCAAAAAAGTCGCCATAGGGAAAAAGTCGCCAAATTTGGCGCCAAATCCCTTACCTGCGCTGCTGGATCTTTTTAATGCGTTTTTAAGTAAAAATTAGGCTATTTTAAGGCTAAGACAAGCTAGAAATGCAGAAAACTAACATTTTATCAACTTACTAAACCTCTTCGAAAGAATTTCTACAAAAAAAATTATTTTCAAATTTGAAACGATATTTTAGATGAGGAACTTTCTCTGCTATTTTGATCGAAGTGCCAGTCACTTAATTTTTCAACACGATGACTTTTGAGATTTTGAATTAATTCGAACTATATGTGTACAGTAGACTTATCTCACAAATACATTTCATGTATTCGTCAACTTAACTCACCATTTTGTTTCCAAGCGCCGGACACTTGAAATTTTTAAATTCACATAAAAAGGTATTTATGAACCGATTTGCTTAAAAATCCATGTGAGCCTACATCAATATTTCTACCAAGTGCATTAATAATTTGTAGCCACCATCTTGAAACAAAATGACGGCTATACTTGATAAGGAAAAAGAAATCAACCTACCCTTCCGAATAAGCCGGAAGGACTTTTTTTTAATGTTGATCGATTTTGGGTCTTCGTTATCTGGATTTTTACTCAAACCACCACTTACGCCTACTAGCCTTAAAATTATTTAAAACGTACAAAACATGCTGTATTATCCTTGCATATTCCCTATGTATATATTTGTTTTTTACATTAGAAAATATTTGACAAGAACCCTTTTAATTGCACACTTTAGTTGATTTTACTATTGCAAAAAAGAATTTTTCAAGAAAATGTGTTATTTCATCTCCCTATATCTTCTAAACTAATGATCGTACAAACAAAATGTATTATACATTTTTGTAGGAAATTTTACGTAGATTAATTTTGTGTTTGAAATTTTTTCTCTAAATGCGATAGTTTTCAAGATATTTAATAAAAACTGAAAAATGCCCCCCTTAAATGCCCCCCTGCCCCCCGCTCACCCCCCACGGGCGGGGACTTTTAGTATGTTGTTCAGGACCCTCTCGGCTATGATTACGAGGGGGTGCTGAAAAGTTCCTGGCTTTGCACAGAAATAATAGAGTCAGAGTTCTGAAATTACACATTTATTCAACATATTCTCCTGCCAGACTGATACACTTGTTACATCATTGTTGCAGCTTTTCTAGTCCTGTCAAAAAAAAATTAGCTGGTTGTTGTGCAAACCAGCTCTCAGCTGCATGTTGAATGTCTTCGACATCGTTAAAATGATGACCCTTAAGGTGTTTCTTCAGATTCGGAAACAGATGGCAGTCGGAGGGGGCCAAGTCAGGGGAATAGGGGGGGATGTTCGACCAATTGGTAACGTAGGGTATTCAATTTGGCAGTCACAACATGGGACTTGTGTGAGGGTGCATTGTCCTGCAAGAAGAAAATGCCTTTTGTTAATTTTCCTCGGCGTTTCCTCTTAATTGCCTCATGCAGTTGGTCGAGGAGGTTAGCGTAATACTCTCCGGTTATACTGCAGCCCTGAGGAAGGTAGTCTACCAACAGAATACCATCTTTATCCCAGAAAACGGATGCCATGACTTTTTTGGCCGATTTCTGGGCACGGAACTTCTTGGGTCGTGGGGAGCCACTATGACGCCACTCCTTTGATTGTTCCTTTGTTTCAGGATCGTAAATGTGAAGCCACGTTTCTTCTTCAGTCACTAACCTAGCCATAAAATCTGGTGTGTCACTGAAATGGGCCAAGACAGCTGTGGATGTCTGCACTCGTGTTTGCTTCTGTTCACTCGTTAAACATTTCGCTACCCACTTCGCTGAAAGCTTCCTCATGTCCAGGATATCGTGGATAATAAAAGTAACACGCTCTCGGGATATGCCCAGTATCTGAGCTATCATTTTCCCAGATATTCGTCGATCTTCAAGAATAAGGTCATGGACAGCCTGACCTGTTGCCGCGTCCGATGCTGTTGTTGGCCTCCCACTGCGGGGTTCATCTTCCACGTTGAAATGTCCTGTCTTGAAACGCGCCACCCAAAATTTGACGGTGCTGTAGGAAGGACTGTTCTCCCCTAGTGTCTGTGACATCTCAGTGTGAATGTCCTTTGCGGACTTTCCTTGGAGAAACAAAAACTTCATAACGCTCCTCAACTGCACAGTCGTGAAACTTGCTTGAGCCTCTGCCATGTTATCTTCTACCAGAAATTTGAAATAGCTATTAGAGTGGGAAACAACTGAAATTTTTACAGTAATATTACAAGATGACAAGCTTTCTTATGGTAACAAAATTTTTTTCAATTTTCAACTAGAGGGGGGCAAAGCCAGGAACTTTTCAGCACCCCCTCGTATGTAAAATTTCAAAACTACATGATTTTTTTCCTCTATTCGTCAAATTTTGGCCTTCGTTGCCTGGACTAAAACTGATATATAAACGTGTAAAACAGTTTGCATAGCGAGTTAAGAAATAATAAAGGGTGAAAAATGGTAGTTATTTTTTGAAACACCAATTTCCGAGATCTAAAAGTGACCTACCTGAGCATGATGACTGTGAATTTTCTTGTAATAGCCACGTATTATACGAGAAAGGATATCTGTAATGGATTTATGCAACAATTTTCCAGAAAATCGTTAGAGCCGTTTTTGAGATACAATCTTTTACCAAAACTTGGCATACTCAATTATTGATCGGAAAACAAAAATTACATACAAAAGGATATTTAAAAGGGAGTTAATATGGCGAGTTTGAAAAAAAATCCGTACAGCCTTAAAAAAAAAAAAAAAAAAAAAAAAAAAATCGCACTTGCGAGACTTGAAATTCAGCTATTTATACCGGGAGCCTACCAATTTTCCTGAACTAACCAACGATATAATTCGAAAGGACATCTAATAGAGTGTTTATGTAGTAAATTTTAAGAAAATCTTTAGAGCTGTTTTTGGATACGGACTTACGGTCCCACTTCCACTTTTCCAATTTTCACCAAACTTTGTAAAATTCATCTGTACACCAGTTCTGTCTTAAATCTGAAGATTCATAGCTCTATCTTTATTAGATTCGGAGGTGTTGGTAGCCCCCCTCAGGAACGTATCTGTTTATGTAGCAAGTCAATCGAATCAATATATACGCATATCTAAAAAAATGAGAAATAAATAAAAATGACCTGTTCAATAATGGTTGATGCAAATAGGATATTGGGGCTCCTGATCTGCAGATCCACTAGTTCATTGTCGAAACGTGAGTGGAAGCTTCCCTGTGGCGACTCAAAAAGATTTTGGGTTCCGTCTGTGTGTATATTTTGTTTGTCTGTGTGTCTGTTTCAGCGACCGCAAAAATCATTCTATTGATTTGCAATTTTGTACACATGTTTTCGAGCCGCATGGGATTAGCTGTAGTGTGTTTGGCGTCTGTTCTATCTGGAATTCGTGTACGGGGACACACCAAATTTTTCTTTACCACTATGGCCTATGGATAGAATGTACATGTACCGCAATAACGGCTGCAAAAATTCTCCAAATAACTTGCAAATTGGTAGACACTTTCAAGCTCTGTATAGAAATAGCCGTATAATTTTTTATGTGTATATTTTTCATGCTCTATGTACAGGGACACTCCAAAGTTTTTCTTATCATTAAAGCCTACGGGGTGAATTTTGTTTAAACAAATTTTAATGTCGTTACTCTGCATTCAACAAAGTGAAATTACAGTAAAAAAAAAAGCGCATTTTAAAACGTTTATGCTGCATTCAACACAGTGGAATTAACATATACATTATAAAGATAAATAAAAACATGTTTACTCTAATAAAAGGGATATGTATGGACTATATGATTTATTTACGGGATCACGCAAATGAATTCGGATGACATCCTATAATCATCCAAATGATTCAAATTACATTGAAATATTCATGAGTTACAATTAATTAAATAGGTGTATTCTAATTTTTTTAGTGTATATAATTACTGTGGCTGCTTTTCCGAGTTACATAAAAGAATTTCGTTCTATTACGCACTATAGTTCATATTTCAACACTGGTATTGAATTTTAACATGGTTACACCCCACGAAATATGATGAAATTTTATTAGAATTTTAAAAGTATATTTTTTTTGTGTGGGAAAATGTGGCCATAGAATTGGTATTTAATTTACAGGGTTGCACAAAATAATTCTAGTATGTTATGTAATCAATTTGCAGGAATTTTGGTAGAAGTACTTATGAATTACAGGGAATTAGTGCAAGTACAAGATAGTCAGTTATTAGGAATACATACATACAGAGATAGTTATAGAAAGATAAAAGGAGAGGGGGTTGAGGGGGTAGCAACCCCCCTCAGAAACGTTTCTGTTTATATAAAAAGTCAATAGAATCAATATATATATATATATTATATATAATAAGGAATAAGTAAAAATAATCTGTTGAATAATGCGTGATGCAAATAGGACGGTGAGGTTCCTGATCTGCATATCCACTAATTATATATAGAACTTGTTATCTTACTCGTCAATCTGCAATCTATCTTAATAGAATTTTAATTTTATGTAAGAGAAAGTCGTATGGGTGCCATACCAGATTATTTACTTTGAAATCTATTATTGAAATTCTCTTTAATTCAACAAAATATTTTTTACGAATCGCTAAAATAGATGTTTGTATATTGCCACTCATTGCTTTATGAGTGAAATATCAGATTTATTGTGCAAACAGTATTATGTGCAAAGAAAAATATTTAAAATGAAATGCGATCATATATTTCGCAAATTCTTTGAACTATTGTCTTCTAAATCTATATGTTACTCAGACTCACATCCGTAATACAAAAAGAAAAAAAAAAATCTATAATAATAAAAGTAGTAAAGAAATAAAAACCACGACGATGTTTCTTCACCACAAAAATATAAACATTTGGCTCGTCGAAAAGCAAAAACATCTGTCTGAGAGGTGGAGCCGGATAAAGGGTGTGTCAGAGAGGAAAATCGGCACAAATTTGTAAAATTTTTGGACTTTCTTTACAAATTTAATTGATTTAAAATTTTATTAAAATACAGGATTTTTTCCGCATTGAATTAAACTCTTTGAGATTGACGCAGCTTTTTAAATTCTGTTTTAAAAAAATTGAAAGAGTTTTTATAAGCCATTTAATGCATCAACCCAAATATTGCAATAAAACAGCTTTTTTAAAAAACAACTGTTATTCTTTCATAAAATCTACAAAAGCTGCGTCAGTTTACGAAATGAGAGTAATCCAATAAAAAAAACCGCGTCTCAATCAATTAATATGTCACTGTTTTAAGTGCAAAGAAAGTTTCTCATAGATTAACATTGTCTTTAAGAAAAGCAAATGGTAAGTGAAGAGGGCCCTTACTACAAATGTTCGCATTTTAGAACTTTCTACTTCTGTAGCTCCTCAGTTCAGAAGACATTTAACCGTTAAAATAATCTTCGTCCCTCTCCAAATCAAACTGATGGGTATAAAATTACCAAACAATGATAAAAATGAAGGAGGGGGTGTATCTAGAAAACGGTGGGTGATTGGGCATATGGTGGTCATATTCGGATTCAGGAGGACATTTTACATAAGAATCAGCAATATATTTTTTTTTTCTAGAGCAGTGTAATTACTAATTTATAAACTACTGGCAAGCTTTGCCCGCTTCGCTGGTCATTATATCGAAATAATTTCTCAGAATACCATATCAAAATTATAATTAAAAAAAAAATTATTGATATCAGTCAAAATCTTAGTTAAAGTTCTCGCTACCTTCGGTAGCGGTTTTCCCACACGCCACATTTCTAGTCTGGAGAAACAATGCCTTCGGTAGCGCCTTGCTTGCATTTTACTCCCCATACCTCGCGGGTAAAGTGAGAAGATTTGCAAAATCCCATCAAAGTGCATATGAAATACATTTAATCAAAACCCGCACAACAAAATTTGCCATTCAAACGTAATTTGGAGCACGTTTAAGCTTGAAAACGTGTTTTTTTTTGCCCCGCCCACCCCTAAGAGGAGGGTAGGAGTAATTTCACAAAATCCCTTTATAGTTCATGTTGCATACACGTACATAACCGACACATTAAAAAATTGAGATCCTGAGATTATTTAAGGCAGAGTTATGTTTTAAAACATGCTTTTTAGCCCCACCCCCTGTGTTTTTTTAGCCGCATTCTTAAAGGAAAAAAGGGGGAGGAAATTTTGCGAAATCACTTTATATTATCAGTTAGGTACATGTAACTGACCCACGCATCAAAAAGGTCCTTCCTAAGATAATTTACTGCAGAGTTACGCATGAATACATGTTTTTGCATCTCGCCTCCTATGGGGCGGAAGAGTGTAATTTCTAAATATTACTTTGTAGCGTGTGTTGAATACGTATAAGCAGTCCACACATCAAAAATTGCTATTCTATGATAATTTTGAACAAAGTTACGTGTAGAAACATGTTTTTTACCCACCAACCCTTAAAAGGGTGGGGGGTAACACGGAATTGAAAATAATCCCTTTGTAGTTTGTGTGTGTTGAATACGCATAACCAATCGACATAACAAGAAATCGCTTTCCTGAGATAATTTGAAGCAGAGTTACTTTTTAACGTGCTTTTGCCCCCCCCCCCCACGCCTTTAAAGGGAGGTAAGAGGAAATTTCACGAAATCCCTTTATAATGCGTGTTGGGAAAGCATAACCAGCCTACGCATAAAAAATCGCCTAAGATAGTTCAAAGCTTGCGCATGGAAAAACGATTTCCCCCTCCCCCTACCCCAAGAGGGATATGGTGGAATTTTACAAAATTCCTTTGCAGTGTGTGTCTTGTGTACGCACAACCAATCTACAGATAAAAAAAATCGCTATCCTGAAATAATGTGGAGCACAATAACTCTCATAAGCATGTTTTTGCCCCCCTGCCCGCCCCTAAAGGGGGAGAGGGAGAAATTTCGTAAAATCCCTTTATAGTGCATGTTGGGAACGCATGAACAACCTACACATAAAATTTAATCTTACCGAGATAATTTGAAGCAAAGTTATGTTTGGAAACGTGTTTATTACCCCCCCCCCTCCTGTACTTAAAGAGGGGAGGGAGAAATTTCATAAAATCCCTTTATAGTGCGTGTTTGGAATACATAAATAATTTACACATAAAATTTAATCTTACTGAGATAATATGACGCAAATTTATGCTTGGAAATGTGTTTATCCCCCGTTCTGCCCTTAAATGGGGGGGGAGTGAGAAATTTCGTAAAATCCCTTTATAGTGCGTGTTGGGAACGCATAAACAACCCACACATAAAATTTAATATTACTGAGATAATTTGAAGCAAAGTTATGCTTCGAAACGTATTTATTCCCCCCTACTCCCAAGGGGGGGAAGGGGGGCTTTCGCAAAATCCTGTTACAATGGGTGTTGGACACACGTAAATAAGCCACACACTAAAATTTGTGACCTTACCTCCTATAGATTTCCACGGACGAATTTAGCGCTAAAAGATGGGGTCCAATTTGTCCCCTCGTATATCCCCCTCCCCCCAAATATTGCAAATCGGAAAAAAAAAAAAAAAAAAATAAAGTAAGTTTTTGGAAATATCCTCAAGAAGAGTCTTGGTGATTTTCTATACATTTGGGCTATTATTGGTAGAGTTTTAGGAATAAAACAATACAAATGAAAGTTTGAGGTTAAGGGAGATAAATTGGATGGACGTATGCTCATCTTCAGGAAAATTCCCTTTTGATATTAACCCTTTATCGATCATTTGCACCGTATAACAGAAATTGGATGTGCTATGAAATGGATAAAACTATTTTAATAAAAGTTAGGAGTTAAATGTTTTTGAGGTATCTAAATCGATGGGAAATATCCTCATTTTCAGGGAAATTCCCGTTCGGCGCAAACCCTTTATAAGCCAGTTGCATCATATGGCAGAAATTCGGTTTACTTGAAAATGAATATAATAATTCTGATGAAAATTTGTGGTTAAGTGTTTTTTGAAGAGTTAAAGTGATTAGAAATATCCTCATCTTGAGGAAAATTCGCGTCCGTTTTCAACCCTTTATCGGCCAATTGCAACATACGGCTTTACAGTCGGCAGCAAAATCATTCGATTGCTAGCAATAATTCCTATGTAAAAAAAAGTACACTTACTAGTGTTTTATTAAATAAATCCCGTCGAATCATTTTCTTAGTCTAAGAACATTGCTCGAACGATTTTGATAAGTATTTAAGGTATGGGGTTTTTTAGATGACAATTCAATTTGAATTTTCTTCATTTTTAGGAAAATTAACGTACACAATTAGCACTCACTCTGCCTCTGGCAAAATTACGACAGAAACTTTCCAGAAAATGGCTCTAACTGTTTTGATAAAAAATTAGCATTAGGTTTATTTTTGAGAGGAGAAACCCATCTGATTTATCCCCATCTTCATAAAAATTAGAGTTTACTGTAAACCTTTATTCGTACATAGCAAAATATGGAAAAGACATGGTTTTCTAGAAACTATTTCAATAATTTTGATAAAAACTTAGATTTAGGGAATTTTTGAGTTTACAATTGAATTGATTTTTTTTTTTTTTTTTTTAACCCTCGAATGTTTTTAATAAATATTTAGAGTTGATGTGTTTTTGAGATGACAATTCAATTTGAGTTTGAATAACACTCATCTTCATTATAATTAGCGTTCACTGGTAAACCGCATACCACAAAAAAATGCGCATAACCTTTTATTTATTTTATTTTTAAATAGAAACTGCTGAAAGGATTAAATAAAAATTGTTAGAGGTTATTTTTAAAACTAAAAACGGCTTCATTTATCATCATTTTTAGAAAAGTGAACCGTAACTGTCCTAGAATAATGTGTAGCAGAAATCTTGTCTTTTAAAAAACTACTTAAATGATTGTGATAATAAACTGTAGTTAGAGATTTAATATGATAATTGGATTTGAATTTTCCTTATATCGAGGAATATTAACTTGCATTGTTAACTCGTTCTCCGCCTTGAGCAAACAAATAATAAACATATTTATGTTTACCTGAAAACAAATCACAGTATCTACACTACAAATGATTTTTACGATGAGACCGAGTGAACTCGGTCATCCAAGTACTAAGTTATTATATGTGGAAATGAAGCATAGAAATAAAAGAAAATATGTTGAACAATTCAATTAATGTAGAAAAATAACTTTGAGATTGTCCAAAAATTGATATATCTCCAACAACGGCATTTACAGTAACAGGGTTAAAAAATAATGAGCTGTTTCTGAGACAGTAATGAATTAAATCATGTAAAATCACTATCATTGTCCAAAATCTCAAAGATTTCTACTAGGAGTTAAAATAAATGTAAAAATGTGCAAATAAAAAAAATTCCAGTTATTATGCTTTAATATATATATTTACACAAAGCAAGAACAGTTTAATAATACTAAATACGATACAATTATCTACATATTCATTTATGCTAAAAAATATATGCAAAGTATTTCATTTTCAGCACTCTAAAAATGCACGTTAATAATATTATATTGAATGTAAATTAACAGTATTAAAATGCAACCTATGGTCTGTAATGTAGCGACAAAAAATATACAAATAATTCTATGTTGCTTGTGCACATTTGAACCAACTTTTAAGCAGGGCCTATATAACACGGACAAAAATTTGATTATAAATATACAGTCAGATCTCAATATTATCATATCTAACTGGGGATAAACCTGGACAATACATTTTAAAGAACTCGTCAGCTGCCTGTAGATCATTCAAACTTAATCATAACTTTGATGAAATCTAATTTAGAAAATTTATTCCTCAAGCCTGAAAGTGCATTTCAGAAAATTATTGAGTGGAAGGCTGATTTTCTATACCAACTATGTGAAAAATACCGGAGCCGGGAATCGAACCCGGGACTTCCGCTTCACGTGCGGATGCTCAAGCGGAAGTCCCGGTTTCTATTCCCGGCTCTGGTATTTTTCACATAGTTGGTATAAAAAATCAGCCTTCCACTCCATAATTTTCTAAAATTGATGAAATCATCCCCCCCCCGACCAGTAAAAGAGTAATCTGGTGTATCACTGACATTTCTTTCCGTTATTCACATTAGTGCAGAATATTACTATAGTTTAATGTGTAAGATGTTATTTATTTCAAAATTTCTAGAGTAATTTAAAATCCTTTAAAATTAGTTTAAAAAATTGCTTCAAAAATCTTCTTATTTTTAAAGACATACATTTCGGTTGAAAGACTATAGCCTCGCCGATCCACAATCCCCTGTTTGAATATTATGTGCACATTAACAAAAAAATATTTAAATTGTTATTAAATATAAAAATATGTTTCAAATTATTCAACGAGTTGTCGCCCACTCACTTCGTTAAAACACATTAGACTATTTTAACAAATCCTGTATATCAATAAGTAAAAAAAAAAAATAATAATCTGTAAACATCACAAAATGGAATAAATCGCGACAAATGTTCCGAGTTTAAGGTCGAAATGAAACTGTGACTCTGAGTCAGGCAAATAAAGTCGGAATGAATGTAGCAAAGCGGCAACACACAAAAATGATCCAAGAGACAAGCTAAATTAAAATCAAGAAAAGATCTGGTGTAATAAGAATAATTATATAAAAGGACAGAAAAAATATCAAAAATAAATTTAATAAAAAAAAATAAATGGTGACATTAAAAGAGAAAAAAAAAAAAAAAAAAAAAAAAAAAAAGGAAAGAAAGAAAGAAAAGACCGATCATGAGAAAGTTATGTGTGTAATTTCCAAACATTAGATATGAAAGACGCTGAAGAAATATTAATAAGATTTTTAAAATGTAAAAAAGACTTTCCAAGAAATCCAAATGGGAAGAGGGGACAGGAGAGGAAATAATGTCAATTTTAGAAATTAAAAATTAAAAAATAAATAAATAGTAAGAATAAAAATACCCATGACACCAATAAGGGAAAGTAAAAGAAAATTTGGAGATCTTTTCATCACGGGCATTTGTTTAATTTATTTTTATTTTAATTTATTTTCATTTTTTTGTGTGTGGGCTTATTTATATGATATTTCAAAAGGCTTCTATCTATTTCAACAAATAATTTAGGTATTATTAAACACCACGTCAATTATCAGTTGGAATGGAATTTTTAGGAAAAGCGAATTTAATATTGTTGACGAATTTAAAAATTATATTAATTCCAAATTATGAAAAAATTTAGATGTTCTGGAAAAAAAAAAAAAAAAAACAATAAAAATGTAAAATTACATGATTGAAACATTGGTAATTCAAGTTAAAAAGAGAAATTTAGAATTCTTGGTTTTTAGAGCTCTATCGGCCATAGAGGAATTATAGCTAGAGAAAGAGCAAGATACTTTAAATGTTAATTTCTTCTTAAAATCAGAGAAAGGGAAAGCAAATGAAGCCGGTAAGAATAAATACAGAAAGCAGCCATTTTCTGTTGGGGTGGGTGAGAGATTATGTGGAAGAGAGTCATAATAAAGTTTTCTGAAGACAATGGTTAAAAATTAATCATTTTATATAGAAATCAAAACGTCAAGAAAATATAGAGAATTATTCTTTTTAGTTTCGAAAATAAACTGATTTAGAAGGCGTTTAAAATATCGTGTAAATTTGCGCACCGAAGGAATGCTTGTAATGAAGAAATCTTCCCTTGCTTCCCACTGTTCGGAACATTTTTGATAAAAACGTAGTTTTAGAACGTTAACTAATCATTTCATCTTTTCTAATTTCGAATTTTTTGAAACATCCACTTAGAAAAATTATAAATCAGAGGTAATATCAAATTTGAAGTTTCTAGATACATTATTACTATAGGAAACATACAAAAGTGTGGTTTTCCAGCGAGTTTTTTCTCACCCCCTCCCATTGTGCGTGCACTAAAATTTTTAAACACCCGCAGTGCTTCGAACATTGTGATAAGCACTGATTGTGTCAAGTTTGGTTGAAATCGGTTCAGGGGTTTAGGAGATGAAAGACATACAATCATATATACAATGACTTTTATTCATATTAATAAAAGTATTTTTATTCTTCATGGAAGCTAAAACCTGTTGAACCATCTGTTAGTCGGCTAGTTATGGCTATAGTTCATTAAGTACTGCCTTACAGGTGTACATTATTTCCTCGCTTGGTGGCGAGCATTACATCCTAAACAGTTGATGTGTATTACGTCTCTGTTTGCCTGTGTGTAAAAGGTCTTGACTTTCCGGTGTGTATCACGTCTTAATTTGCCTGTATGTATCACGCCTTCATTTGCCGGTGTATGTCACGTCTTCATTTGGCTGTGTGCAAAAGGTCTTGACTTGCCGGTGCGTATCTTCATTTGCCTGTGTGTAATAGGTCTTGATTTGTCGGTGTGTATCACGTCTTCATTTGCCTGTGTGCAAAAGGTCTTGACTTGCCGGTGTGTATCACGTCCTCATTTGCCTGTATGTAAAAAGTCTTGACTTGCCGGTGTGTATCACGTCCTCATTTGCCTGCGTGTAAAAGGTCTTGACTTGCCGGTGTGTATCACGTCCTCATTTGCCTGCGTGTAAAAGGTCTTGACTTGCCGGTGTGTATCATGTCCTCATTTGCCTGTGTGTAAAAGGTCTTCAATTGCCGTTGTGTATTAAGTCTTCGCTTGCAGGTGTGTATTATGTCCTCGTTTGTCAGTGTGTATTACGTCCTATCTCAGCACGTGTGTATTATGCCGTTGTTTGTCGGTTTGTATTATGTCCTAGCTTGCCAGTGTGTATTATGTCTTAACTTGCCGCTATGTATTCGTCTCAGCTTGTCGATGTATATTATGAGTTGGTTTACCAATCTGCATTATGTTCTTGAATGTCAGTTTGTATTAGCACAATTTTCTTACCTGCTTTTTTTACCAACAGGAAGCACTGCGAAACACTTTTAAATTATTTTTAAAACTATTCAATCACTTAAACACATAATGTATCTTAATCTCACTCAAATTCTTTCATTACAACACATTCAGTTAAGATTCTTGATGTTATGGGGCACTGTAAGCATTTTATCACAATAAAATCCTAATTTCCCATCATGTGATGAACATACTTAATCATGTGTGCGAAATAATATTTATAATAGAATATAAATTCGTATTTTGACCACCAGAGAAGCTGTAACACACTCTAAAATATGATGAAAATCATACACTCACTTAAACAAGCAATATATTCTAATCTCAAACAAACCCTTCCAATACAACACTGTTAATACATTTTTCCCATTAGGGGGCGCTGTAAATTATCTTAACCATAGGCCATAGCCTTCTAAAATAGATGCCTTCCGCGTGGCTCGGAAACTTTGTGGTAGGCAGCGCCACCTGGTACAGATTGCGCGACTTTTTTTATTCAACAGCCACCAAAAATTTTTAAAGTGTGATTTGATATACATAAAAGGCGAATAGAATCGAAGAAACGTCGATTATATATATCATATATCACTTATGAAAATTATTGGTGACAGTTGAATAAAAAAGTTGCGCAATCTGCACCAGGTGGCGCTGTTTACCGTTTGAACTCTTGCCAAGTTTCCGAGCCACGCGGAAGGCATCTAGTTTAGGAGGCAATGTCTTAACATCAAAGAAATCTCAGCTTCAAATTATACAATATCAACAGGCTTACAATACAATATACTTAATATTGTGTACGAAATTTCATTTATTCATAATAAATTATAAAGTGGTATTTTGATCACCAGAAGCCACTTTGAAACTCATTAAAATACTAGTAAAACTATTCACTTGTATTACAAAAACTATTCACATAATTACAAATACTTTCATTACAATACATTTAACAAATTTCTTTTTCCCGAAAACTTTATGCGGCGTTTAATTCGCCATCGTGCATCGTCACAGAGTCACTTAGCAAGTCTGAGCGTTATTATTATTGTAAAATATTTTCTTAAACTATGTGCAACATGTATAATGTGAATTGTACCATAACATAAAAAAAAAAAAAAAAAAAAAAAAAAACTTCATGTCCTCATTTGATTGTGTGTATCAACATAGTCAATGTCCTCATTTGATTGTAAAATTACAAAGTCCCCAGTTGATTGTGTGTATCAAGTTCACTGTGTGTGTTGCGGTGTATCGAGGTCCCCATTTAGACGGTAAAAATACATATTGAGAAATTTTGAGAAATTTTGGAATTTTAAGAAAAATCAAAGCTGATTCATAATTGAATGAGTTTTATTAATAGTTATTTATCAAAAATATGCTTTTAAGTCAATTATTTACGAAGTCCCCGATTGGCGGTGTATACACATAGTCCTCAGTTTGCACGTCTTGCCAACCTGTGTGTGTGTGTGTGTGTGTGTCTGTGTCTGTGTCTGTGTGTCTGTCTGTTATCAGCATATCTCAAAAACAAATTATGGCAGAAAGTTCAAACTTGGTATTCTATATGTGTATCATATAGGGATGCTACAGTAAGCTTTTCGTTAAGATCAAGCAAATGGTTCGTGTACAGGGACAATCAAGAGAATTCTAATACATTACGTCTATGGGGGAAATTGCAGGAAAGTAGAGTTTAACGTCTATAGACTGCACTAAACCAAATGAAACGAATATATATTTTTTGTAATAGGGATAGTTAACTGGGAAAAGAAAATTTGTGTATGTAGGAGCCTCGCCTCCCCCCCTGGGGGGGGAAGTCCCCCCTCGAGAGGAGTAAATTTTCATGATGGGTATCTTTCAAAAGAGCTCGCCAATACCTTTAAAACGAATGGTTGAACCATCGATCTGCGATAATTTAAAACAAAGTTATCGATTTTTTTTACTTTTAACGAAAAAAAAAACTGAAAAAAAATCTTTTTTTTTTTTTATTGAGAATAAAATGGACTTTTTTTGGATATTTGGTGGTATACTACTTCTCTAATATGGAAATCATCTGCATTATCATAAGAGATAATTTTTTTAAATAATAATTTTAATAAATTATTTTTTAAAAACAGAATTATTTTTTAATAACCGAATTAAGTTCTATGTAAATGTAGGTGCATTAATGAAACGGGGGGTTGAGGGGGCGGTAGCCCCCTCACACAGAACTAATTATCATATAAAACTCTTCAGAAGCCTAATATGAATTGTTTAACACAGGTTTACATAACAGTACTCGTTATCTTACCTTTTAATCTGCAACCTGTATTTATAGTGTTAAATTTCAGGATAAGAGAAAGTTGTGTGAGTGACACACCAGATTATTATTATTTTTTTTTTTTTTTTTTGTCTTAGAAACTTAATAAAAATTTTGTAAATTAAAAAAAAAAAAAAAAAAAAAAAAAAAAAAAAAAACTTACTCAAATTTGTACTGTTTTTTAATATGAAAAATAATTTATTTCTTTTTCCTGTTGATATCCTCTTTCTAAAACAACCTCATTTTTTCTGTAATTATATTTAAAAAAATAATCTGGCATGTCACTCACACGACTTTCTCTTACCCCGAAATTTAATACTATAAATACAGATTGCATATTAAAAGGTAAGATAACGAGTATATGTAAACCTATGTTAAACAATTCAAATTAGGTTTCGGAAGAGTTTTAAATGATAATTAGTTCTGTGTGAAAGAGGCTACCGCCCCCTTCAAACCCCGTTTCATTAATGCACCTGCTTTTATATAGAATTTAATTCGGTTATTAAAAGATAATTTATTAAAATTATTATTTAAAAAAATTATCGACAATTCCCATATTAGAGAAGTAGTATAACACTAAATATCCAAAAAAAGTTTAATTTATTCTCAATATTACATAAAAAATAAAAATAAATAAATAAATAAAAATTGTTAAAAATGAAAAAAAAATCGATAACTTCCATTTTAAATTATCGCAGATCGATGGTTCAACCATTCGTTTTAAAGGTATTGGCGAGCTCTTTTGAAAGATACCCATCATGGAAATTTACTCCCTTCGAGGGGAGCTTACCCCCCCCCCCCCCAGTGAAGGAAGGCGAGGCTCCTACATACACACAAAAAAAAAAAAAAAAAAAAAAATTCCAGTTGATTATCTCTATTACAATATATATATATATATTCGTTTCATTTGGTTTAGTGCACTCTATAGATATTAAACTCTACTTACCTGCAATTTCCCCCATAGACGTAATGTATTTTAATACTTTTGAATGTCCCTGTACACGAACCATTTGCTTGATCTTAACGAAAAGTTTAGTGTAGCATCCTTATATGATACACATTTAGAATACCAAGTTTGAACTTTCTGCCTTAATTTGTTTTTGAGATATGCTGATAACAGACAGACACACACAGACAGACAGACACACACACACACACACACAGAGAGAGAGAGAGAGAGAGAGAGAGAGAGAGACATACACACAGTCCAACCACTAAAAACATGATTTTCGCATTTAGGAGACCTCAAAACGTGTAAATATAACAAAATCTCATTTTTGTAAATTTGATCCAAAAACAGTACTTTCTCTACCTTATGGGTAAGAGAAAGTAAAAATTACTGTACGAAGATTCCACAATCAAACAATTCGTTAATAAATACTTATAAGACTCGATTATTGCTGAATAATTTATAGTAAATAAAACAAGAATGGAAAATCATGCGGTACGCTTTGATTAATAACACTTTCCAACTGTACATACTTGTTGTATCATACAACTTTCAATGTTCTTTGCCAATGTCATCACACAAAGGACAGACTGAAGGATGGAAAGAACTTGCAGTAGAAAATTATTTAAATATGATTCATATAAATATCTGTCCTAAAACGCAATGCCTTGGCATTTTCGGGGGAAGTCCTTATGCAAAAACCAGTTGTACAGTACTTATTAATATCATTTTAAATAGAAAACATTCCATAGTGAACCTGAATAACATATATCAGGTTCACATCGTAAATATTTTCAGAATTGTTTTTAAAAATTCTGAAAATATTTACGGTCGCTGGGGGCGAACGAACAGACAAACAGAAGGACAGTCAGACAGACAGACACACAAGTTAAAATCATATTCACACTAAAAAGTCGTTAGAAAGTTTTAAAAACGCTTAATATGATTCCAGCTGATTTCCAATGATAACCCTTTATGTAACTGAATATTTTTGTAGGGCACTGTAAATCAAATGCTAATCATATTATGTTTCATAGAAAGCATTCTTTTGTGTATATGAATAAGCTATTTCAATTTCATTAAGATTTGAGCAACGTTAAGTCATTAAAATTTGGTGTATAGAAATACCTCTCGCAGAAGGCAACGCTTTGAATACTTTCGGGTGTCCCCCTCCCCCAGCTAAAAAAAAAAAAAAAAAAAAAAATCTGCAGAAAAATCTGTAGTTAATCTAAACATATTTGGAACAAAAATCATAAAATCTACAGAATAACTGCAGTTTAAAAGCAAAACAAATTACAGTTTGGAAGCAAGTAATATTTTTTTTTCTTGAACTTTTTATTGTTCCAAATACCTTCAGATTAGCCGCAGTTTTGTACAGTCTGTTTTTTTTAAGCTGGGCCTGTGCACAAACCAGTGGTGGTATTTAGTCCATTTTCTATAGGAAACATCCGATAGTGAACTTGAATAATATATTTCAATTTCATTAGGATTTATGTACAGTAAAATTATTAAAATATGGTTTATAGAAATACCTGTGATAGAACACAATGCTTTGAAATACTTTCGGGTGATCTGTACACATACCAGTAGAGGTATTCTTTCCCTTTTCAATAAGGAACATCAGATAGTAAGCTTAAATAAAATATATAAGTTTCAAGATATTCCATAAATATTTACGGGAGTTAAAGCGCGAACTGGCAGATGGACAGACGAACAAACAAACAGATACACAAATTGAAATCATATTCACTCTTAAAAATTTATAGAACGTGTTAAAAACGCATAAACGAAAGTGCAATTCCAGAAAATTTTTATTAATAGCTCTTAACGTACTGAATATTTTTGTGTGGCCCTGTAAATATAATGGTGATCATAGAAAGCATTATTTTGTGCATATGAATAATATATTTCAATTTCCTTAAGCTTTGTGCAACGAAACATATGAAGCATCCAATAGTGAACTTAAATAACGTATTTCAATTTCATTAAGGTTTGTGTACAATAAAGGTATTAATATATAGTTTATAGAAATATATCTCATAGAACACAATGCTTTTGAATACTTTTGGGTGTCCCTGTACCAGTAGAGATATTAACTCCATTTTAATAGGGAACATCCAATAGTGAATTTGAATAACATATAATATCAACTTCAAGAAATTCCGTAAATATTGACGGGAGTTAAAGCGCTAGCAGACAGGCAGACAGACAAACCGAAGTCATTAGCACTTTTCAACCTTGTTGGAAGGTGTTAAAAAAACAGGTGGACAGACGGACGGACAGACAAACCTAGGTCATTAACACTTTTCAACCTTGTTGGAAAGTGTTAAAAAAGAGAGATATATCGAAAATATATTTTTCTCTTCATAATTCAGTATCACTGCAACATATTAAAAGATAATTTAAAAGATAATTCTAACAATATTTACGGGCTATAAATATTAAAATGTCCACACAAAAATAAGTATATTTTTCTCTAAAGTAAAGATTTTAACACAGATTTGTCTGGGAAAATCTAAATTATTCTGTATTACACGATTTTATGGATTCATTTCATCGAAAAAGTGTTTACCACATAGAAAACTAAAATCTAAAAAAATAAAGAAAGAAATGAAAGAAATTTTCAGGGTAATATGTATGCTGATTGAATATTATAGTAGTTGAAATTACGTTAAATTACTCTGGTGACAACATCAATAAATTTCCTTTAATATATCCACCCATTAGTTCCTTAATTAAGGAGGTTGCGCTCTTAGATGAATTATACACTGTGATAATTTAAAAGATGTTGTAATGAAAAGTTTTTTATGAAGTCACATTTAGATATCATAAATAAGATATTATAATAAATTCATAGCAGATCAAAGAAATAATGAGTAAATTAAATATGAGAGATTATGATTGCTTATTAACTGGTCATTAATTGTTGTAAAATTCAATTAACTGAACATAAACAGACTATCAAGTACTATTTATCTGATTAATAGAATGCATGAAAACTGCAATAAAAGCGACCATTTAAATTGGTACACAAATAAGGACAGTACGATTTTTT
Source organism: Salticus scenicus (assembly GCA_963930645.1). NCBI lineage: Eukaryota > Metazoa > Arthropoda > Arachnida > Araneae > Salticidae > Salticus > Salticus scenicus. Next base: position 178,828,683 of record OZ005653.1, read on the forward strand.
TTTTTTGCTAGTGACACAACTCAAATTTTTGTTCTCGGTATTCTACTAATTTCTTTTTTTTTTTTTTTTTTTTTTTACTTAGAAAATGTAAATTGACATTAATTTTGCATTCTACGAATTAAAAAGAAAAAATAGTAATGTAAATATAAATAAAAAACCTTTGTCATATATTGATAAGTTATTATATTACTGTGTAAAGTTAAATATGTAGCAGAATTTGCAAACGTCTTTCATTTCATTAGATGATAAATCTATATTTAACATTCACACATAAATTTCGACTGTAGTTTGTTAAACATATCTAAGTAAAAATCTTTAGGAAAATGAAACCATTTACGATGAAATTACTATAGCTTTTTTCATACTTATTTATTTTCTAATCTACACCTATTTTATAATTTTAACCCTTTGTATCCCACCGGGACTTTAAAGTCCCATCAATAAAATTTCTCAATATAGCCTAAATTTACTACAGGATTTCATTGGAACTTCAATGTCCCTATAGTTTAAGCTTCCCCTATAGTTAAGCTATGGTTTAAGCTAAATTTAATATGAGATGTTTCTCATGCAGCAAAGAAATATAATAAAAAAGTTTCAAACTATTTTTCCAAAAACAAGGTAATTTAGGATATAAAGGGTTAAATAATAAGAGATAAAAATACAGGTTGATTCAAAATTAGTATGACCAATTTTAAAAACATGTAATTATTTATGGTAAATTTTAATCGCTTTACAACCAGTTTTATTTTAAAAGTGAGACGTTTAAATTACCAATCTAGTTATTTTTATTAGTGGGATTAAATTATGGCTACGAAATTAGGTCCTCAAACCCGAAACGAAATTTTAAAGCTTTTGAAGGATGATTACTCAAATTCTGTTATAAATAAAGCATTTAAAAGTCAGAAAAGACATTTTTCTAATGGATTAATATCTAAACTTCGAAAAGAAATAAAATTTCTCTGACAGTCAAAAGCTCAAGGAAAAAAATGTGGACGAAAGGAAGTCCTTGGTAAAAAAGAAAAAAAAAGAAGCACTTATTGCTGTAGAAAATCCTCTGCCTTAAAGAACTTTAGCAAAGAAACTACAGGTATCGCAATCGACAATTTGTCGTCAGATAAAGAAAATTGGCTGTAAAAAACTGAATTAACCAGTCTATCATCAAATCTCTGCAAAGACCGTAGAAAAACGAAGAAAACTTTCTTGGCCTCTGTATTTAATGTTACGCAAAGGTAGATACAAAACATGGATAACTTCGGATGAAGCACTGTTTCATCTGTCATCCACAACTGGCAAAACGATGATACAATGTATTTCACGCGAAAAGCGTCGCAAAGACACAGCTGTTTTGCAAACGGCAAGTTAGCCGTCAGGTGTTATGGTATGGATGGGAATGTCCTCTCAAGGCTTAACAAAACCATTTTTTTGTAGAACCAAAGGCTAAAATTTATGCTAAATACTATCAGAATAAAGTTTTGAGGCACATGATCAAAGAACGTAAACTTCTTTACCCTTAAAGAAACTTTGTTTTTCACCAAGATTCTGCACCAAGTCATGCTGCAAAATCAACTATAAAATGACTGAAAGATTAAAAAAAAAAAAAATATATATATTCCTCCTGAGAAATGGCTACCATCATCCCCTGACTGTGCTCTTTGCGATTATGTTTTATGGGGATACTTAAAAAAACAATTAAGTAGACGTAAAGTAAGAACACTTTAAAGACTTCAAAAAGCAATCAAAGAGGAAGTTGGAAAAATACCCCCAAAAATGGTGGAAAAAGCTCTTTTGGCTTGGCCTAAACTTTTACGTAAAGTGTACTATGCTAAAGGAAACTACATTGAAAGTTTCATGCAAATAACTTAATTCAATAAAAATTTCTTATGCTCTGAAATTGGTCACACTAATTTTGAATCAACAAGTATTATTGAAAATTTATAGTTCGAAGATAATTTTTAATTGAAGCATGTTTCCGGAATACTCGAAATAAAAATGTATGTTAATTTTTCACTGTGTTTAGTGCACACTAGAAATTTTGCCCCATAGACACACTGTATTTGAATTCTCTGAAATATCCTTGTACACGAACAGTTTTTTTTTTATTATAACAAAAAAAAAAAAAAAATATTCAAATAGCATATCTATATGATACAGATTCATTTATATACAGAATTTAGACTTCCTTAAAAAAAAAATCCTGCTCTAAAGAAAAACTTAATTCCCAGGACATTTGTTTAAAATATATGGCTATTACGAGGATGGTATTTGATAATTTCTCGTATGATATAGGCCGCAACACTGCTTTTGAAGTTGGTGGCCGGAAAGTACCGAGTTCGATCCATGGTCACGCTCATCGGTGTAGCCGTTTGGAGTTTTCCGTGGTTTTTTCTGAAACTCGCGTAATTACTTGATAGGTTCCCTAGAAAGACGCCCACGGTAGTAATCCCATCCAGGCCTAGGACCCAAGTGTTGTCAATCAGCCTTACTCCCAAACATCAAACACCAGCACACATGTGACATATATGGAAACACAAATACAGGCACAAAATAGTAAACGATTCAGTACGAAGACCCCCTTAGAACTCTCTGTATTATTTCTCCTATCTGTGCTCCATTTTTACTTTTTTTCTCAGCAAAACATGATAGATAAAGTATTGTTTCAAAATAAAAAGGTAAATGTTATTATGATGTAATTATTGTTATTATTATTATAATTATTATTATTTTGTATATGCTCCATTTTGGCTTTCTGTCATCTAAGGATGATAAACGAAATATCTTTTTAACGCAAAAAAGTTAATGTTATTCCGATATCAGTATTATTTTTCCTGTTCATGCTCCGTTTTTATCTTTCCTCATAAAAATATGATAGAATAATAAAATTATACTTTTAAAAAATTAAAAGAAGACGCTTTTATTGAAATGTGAACTAAAAAGCATGAAATATCTATCTTTATAGTATTAAAATGCAGGGTAAGAAAAAATTGTGTGAGTGACACACCATATTACAGGGTGATTATAAAATAATTTAGAATTAAACAAAAACCATTTTTAAAAAATCTCCCCTGACTGGGCTCGAACGTTGGTCCTTTTGGTTCGTAGCACGGAGCTTTACCGCACAGCCACAGCGTTCATGTAAGGAAAGTCTTTTTTTACAATATAGATTTTTTGTTTGCTCCCAGAGCGGTTACAAACATACATACAAACATACATACAGGTGAAGGTAAAAGCGTGTTAAAAAGAACTTGGCTTTAAAGTAATGCGAATAGAGCTATAATATTCGTTTTCATAAGAGGAATTGAGGGGGTGAGAGAATTTACCCTTCGCACAAAAATGTATGCCACAAAAAAATTTCGAAAACAACTTTCAACTGCTTTTAAAGCATATCGGACGTATTCAAATACATCTCTTATTTATCGCCTTGAACAATAATAATCTGTCGCTATAGTAATACAAGGTAAAAAAAAAAAAACAGTGTCAGTGTTACACCAGATTACACTGCTCGGCAGGAAAATTGCCCCCCAATTCCATTTTTTCAAATTCTTATGTAAAATGACCGCCTGATTCCGATTATGATGCCCATTTTGCCATATCACACACCGTTTTTTATTGACGGCCCCCTATTTTCATCCCTTTTCGGTGATTTTATGGTTATAAATTTGATTTTTAGGGGGAGGATTATTTTAATTTTTAAATATTTTCTGAGGGGCTTCAGAGCTGGAAAATTCTAAAACATGAACATTTGCAGCAAGGGAAAACTTGCGGGGCGATTTGCCACTAAAATTATGTATTTTATTTCTTATATTTTTTTAATCTGTTATTAACGTTATTATATTTTTACATTATATATATTGTTGCGTACTTGGGGGTTCGTGAGTTGTCTGAGAATGAAAGGCCAAACGTACAAAAATTCAGTAATTTATTCACAGAAAATTCCAGAAAAATGCAGGTCTATAAACCAAGTATCAGCTTCAATTCAAACAGTAAACACAGCTTAAACAACAGCTGTCAATAACAAATCCACAGTACAAACTGTATACCAATAACACTTGAAGCAAGTCTCTCTCAAAGAGGCTCAAGAGCAATGCAAGCACTAGCGAAGCTCGCTGAGATCTGAACTGAACTGAACTGCCTTGGCGAGGAAGCGCTCCTTATATGCTGTTCCATTGAGCCCAGATTTTTCGAGAAAACTCTAGAAAGTGGTCAACCAATCAACTTACAGCTTCCATATTTGGTATATCCCATATAAGGATTTTCTCGCCAAGGTCGCCAAAAAAATCGCCAAGGTGGGAAAAAGTCGCCAAATTTGGCGCCAAATCCATTACGTGCATTACTGGGGCTTTTTAATGCGTTTTTAAGGGAAAATAAGGCTATTTCAACGCTAAAACGACTAGAAATGCACGAAATTAGCACTTTATCAACTTACTAAGCCTCTTTGAAAGAATTTATACAAAAATAAACACAATTATTTACAATTTCGTAACACTGCCCCCCTCCCAAGGACTGCACGTCCCGGGCAGTGCAACCCTTGGTAAAGAGGCGAAACTAAACAAATTTACACAATCTAAAACACAAAAACTAAGTTGCATATAACGATAAAATAGAAATACAAATCAAGTGAGAAATATTTAAAAAAAAAATTCACAAATATGTTCAAATATTTATATACAAATATTTACAAATTTTACAAATATGTACAAATATTTACATTACGCATGCGCAAATTTTACCAGTATTTACATTTTTAATTTTTAATATTACCGTTACTTGTGGTACTTGGCTAGCCTATTATAGTGCACCACCTTCGGTTTTGATGAAGGTGTTTTAGTGATCCGCACCACTACATCATTCAGCCTTTTTAAGACTGTGTATGGTCCGTCCCAGCTGCACTGTAACTTGGGAGAGAGTCCTTTGCGTCGAACAGGATTCCACAACCAGACCTTCTCTCCTTCCTGAAACTCATGTTGCGTAGCCTTTAGATCGTACCTTGTCTTCATTTTCTCCGATGCAATGTGAATTCGCTCCCGAGCAAAGTTGTGAACGTCCTCAAATCGTGCCTGGAGATCTTGGATGTACTCCTCGGGCGATGAAGGCGCATCGGGTGGACAACCAAACAGGAGATCACAAGGGAGACGAAGTTCACGTCCAAACAGCATCTGGGCTGGAGTGTAGCCGGTGGTTTCATGGACAGCACTTCGATAAGCCAGCAGGAACAATGGCAACTTCAAGTCCCAATCTTGCTGGTTCCTTGATACTAGAAGAGAGAGGTTATTCAGGATGGTACGATTGAACCTCTCGACCATGCCGTCCGACTGGGGATGTAAAGGTGTTGTCCGGGTTTTGTCTATGCCAAGAAGTTGACACAGTCCTTTGAAAACATCAGAGGTAAAGTTCCTACCTTGGTCGGTATGAAGTTGTAGGGGCGTGCCGTACCTTGACACCCATTGCTGCACTACGACCTCTGCGACTGTGCATGCCTCTTGATTGGGAATGGGATATGCCTCAGGCCACTTGGTGAAATAGTCCATCACGACGAGGATGTATTTATTTCCACTGGAGGTCCGTGGCAAAGGACCTAAGATGTCGATTGCAATTCGTTCAAACGGTGCTCCCACGTTATACCGTTGCAGTCTCCCTCGACTTCGTTTCTGCGGGCCTTTACGTGCCGCACAAGCATCACAGGATTTACACCATTTCTCCACATCCTCCTTTGCCTTGCACCAGTAGAAGCGTTCCCGAACTTTCTGCAGAGTCTTCATTACCCCAAAATGGCCTCCGGTAGAGCTACTATGCAGTTGTTCTAAAACAGCTGGAATTTTTGATCTTGGTAATAAAATCTGCCATCTGAAGCTTTTCCCATCATCAGATTCCCACTTTCTGCATAATATGCCGTTTCTGATATGAAGAGAGTCCCAAAGTGCCCAATAACTTTTCGTAATGGGACTAAATCTGGAAATGCCCTGCCAGGTAGGTCTGTTGCTGGTCGTCTCCTTCAGCTGTAATATTGGCTTTATGTCAGGATCTTCCAACTGGGATTTTCTAAGTTCTTCGTCACTCCATGGATCGGGATCTTGATCTGATGGTGTTGAGACAGTAACTTGGCAGGCAACCGGATTTATCGGCAGGTATTTCTGTTCGGCTCTAGAGCAATACTTGCAGCTTTCCGAGCAGGGCTTCCGTGACAAGGCATCTGCATTACCATGTAGAGTCCCTTTACGATGACGTATCTCGAAGTCATATTCCTGCAGGCGTTGTATCCACCTGGCAATCTGTCCTTCCGGGTTCTTGAACTGGAGCAACCACGTTAAAGATGCATGGTCAGTCCGGAGCAGGAATCTTCTGCCATAGAGGTAATGATGGAAATGTTCTATGGCTTTTACGATGGCGAGTAGCTCTTTCCTGGTGGTACAGTAATTTCGCTCCGGTTTAGACAGGCATTTACTCCAATAGGCAATGACATGTTCTTGACCATCAATTTCCTGCGACAGAACAGCACCGACACTCTCATGGCTGGCATCTGTATCAAGTATGAACTGTCTGTCGGGCTGTGGATATGTCAAGATAGGCGATGATGTTAAGGCCTCTTTAAGTCGCTTGAACGCATTTTCACATTCATCTGTCCACAGGAACTTCTGTTTGGCTTCCGTCAGCTTGTGGAGTGGTCTAGCAATATTTGAGAAACCCTTGACAAACTTCCTGTAGTAAGTGCATAGCCCCAGGAAACTTCGTAGTTGGTGTACATTTTCAGGGCGACTCCAGTTCTCGACTGCAGAGATCTTCTCAGGATCAGTTCTCACACCTTCGGCAGAGATGATATGGCCGAGGTAGCTCACTTCACGACGGAACAAGTTACACTTGCCTGGATTCAATTTGAGGTTAGCCATTCTGAGTTTCTCCAGCACCTTTCGGATGTTTCGTAGATGGTCTTCAAAGGTGCGCCCCACAATGATAATATCGTCCAAATACACCAGACAGGCTTCATAGGAAAGTCCTTTTAGCACTGTCTCCATCAGGCGTTCGAAGGTGGCAGGAGCATTACATAATCCGAACGGCATAACTTTAAATTGCCACAGTCCTTGTCCCGTGGTGAATGCAGTCTTCTCACGATCATCAGGATGTAATTCTACTTGCCAGTAACCGCTCTTCAGATCCAAAGTCGAGAACCATTTATTGCCAGCAAGTGTGTCTAATGTGTCGTCAATTCTGGGAAGAGGGTAACTGTCTTTCTTCGTGATGTCATTCAAACGACGATAATCCACACAAAATCTTGTTGAACCATCCTTTTTCCGCACCAGTACTATGGGAGAGGCCCAAGGACTCGTTGATGGCTCGATGACATCATTGTGCTGCATTTCACTTAGAAGTTCAGTGACCTCTTCCTGTTTAGCAAAGGGAAGTCTTCTTGGATGTTGTTTGATTGGAGGATGATTTCCTGTATCAATTCTGTGCTGGGTGATGTTCGTTCTCCCGACGTCTTCAGGTGTTCGAGAAAAAAGGTCTTTAAATTCTTGGAGTAGCTTCTCCGCAGCACATCTCTGTTCCTTACCTAACTCTGCATTCTTGAGTAATTCCGTCATTAATTGTTCGGAAGACTTGGATTCGGTTGATTGCGTGGGGCGGTTGATGCATGTGACAGGAGTGCAGGTTGCTAACACCTCATCCTTCTTCACTGTCCGGACCTTATCGCTGATGTTTGCGACTCTCACAGGAATAGTACTCTTTGAGAGATCAACTAGAGATGAAGCTACCAGAACTCCTCTTGGGCTATTGTCTGTGTTCGGGTATTCAATCAGTCCATAGCGGAAATACTGCTTGGTAGGAGGTGTTCCTGAAACTATTGTCTCTGTATGTGGAGGGATGGAAATTTCCGACTTGGCTGTTATCTGGCATATTGGCTGAATGTCTTGATTTTCAGTGTTGAACACAGCTATGTCTTCCGAACTCGAATGCAGTTCATTATTCTTGAAGTCCAATTTAAAGTTAAATTTTCTCAGGAAATCAATTCCAATGATTACAGGATCTCTTATATCTGCTACATATGCCATATGATGGTAACTGGCATTCCCAAAAGTGATGATCAAGTTCATTTTTCCATATATTTTGATTTCGTCTCCGGTCACAGTCTGGAGTTTAACGCAGGGCGGCGTCCAGATGATCTTCTCTTTTAGTTCTTGAGCCAAATCCGTTCTAATGATGGTCACGTTGGCTCCCGTGTCCAGAATCATCCGGCAGGTGGCGTTGTTGACTTGGCCATAGACGTGAAGTCCATTATCGCCGCCACTCATCGATGAAACATGAAATACTGTAAATTGGGGCTCTTTAATTTTAGGCAACCTCCGCCCCGCGAGATGGCCTCCTCTTAGTTTCCCTGCAGTGATGGTGAAGCCGGGTGATTTCCTACAGTTGGTCGTACAGGGCAGTTCCTCTTCACGTGACCATCCCCTCCACAGCCCCAGCACTTTATCTTCCGGTCCTTTATTTCCTTTTTATTCTCCAGGCTGCGCAATCTCTTTAAGATCTCTTCGATACTTCTCTTCACTTCATTTTCAGCAGCAGGCGTATCGTTTAATGAGACTGCTCTTATGGCATGGCGGTCTTTACGGGAGGCTTGTTGGGCTGCCTCTATCCTAAGTGCATAGCCTAAAGCTGATTCTACGTCTCTGGTGTTGGAGAGTCTCAGCGCTTTTTGAATTTCTGGATCACGAACAGCATCGATAAAGTACTGAAGAGCTAAGTCGTTTCGAGTGTCAGCATGACAGTCTGAGAATGCTAGGTGTGACAGTCTCTGGATGTCTGCTGCCAGCTCTTGCAAACTTTCGCCCGTTTTCTGGTAACGGGACTTTAGCTGGAGGCGACTATAGTCCTTAGAACACTTCTCTCCGAAACGTAGCTCCAGTGCTCTAGTCAAGGCCTCGAAGTCGTTCCTTTCTTCTTTAGAAACATTTCTCAGGATTTCGGCTGCATCTCCCCGTAATGCTGCTGCTAAGTGGACTGCCTTGGCGGTAGAGTCCCAGCCGTTAGCTTCAGCAACGATGGAAAACTGCGTCTTATATACATGCCAGGAGGAACTGCCGTCGTAGGTGGATAGCTTAATAAATTCCTGATTCTGGATTCTTTTATCTCTCTTTTCAGTTTCCTGGGGCTTGGATTCTAACTTTTCTTCGAGATTCCGAATCTTGCTCTGCAAATCATTCCCTATTACCTCTCCGCTCCACTCTTCTCTCATTTTTCTCTCAAGATCTTCCTCCATTCTCTTAAACTTGCTTTCTATCTCTGAAACCTTTCCTTTCAGCTCTTGATCAAAGTTTTCTTTAAATTTCTCCTCAAAATTCTCTTCTATCTTCATAAATCTCTCTTCAAAATTCTTTTCCACTTTCAAAACTTTCTCTTCAAAATTTTCTTCTATCTTTATAACTTTCTCTTCTATTCCATCCATTCTGTTTTCCATATCCGATAATTTACTTTCAATCACTTCCTTTACTGTCGAAAGTTCTCTCTTCATCTCGTCTTGATTAGATTTAATTTCTTCGGTCAAACTGTCTTTCAACTCTCTTTGCGATGTTTCCATTTTCTCTTGTGCTACCTTCATTTCTTCAGTCAAACCGTCTTTCAATTCTCTTTGCGATGTTTCCATTTTCTCTTGTGCTACTTTCATTTCTTCAGTCAAACCGTCTTTCAACTCTCTTTGCGATGTTTCCATTTTCTCTTTCAATCCGGTTTCCATCTTTTCCTGACCGGCTTTCATTTCATTCATCTGGGTAGCTAAGGTTTCTAGAAGTTTTTTCATCTCTTGCTCCATAGCCCTCGTTATCACCATTCACAGACAATCCCGCTTCTGACACCAGAAATGTTGCGTACTTGGGGGTTCGTGAGTTGTCTGAGAATGAAAGGCCAAACGTACAAAAATTCAGTAATTTATTCACAGAAAATTCCAGAAAAATGCAGGTCTATAAACCAAGTATCAGCTTCAATTCAAACAGTAAACACAGCTTAAACAACAGCTGTCAATAACAAATCCACAGTACAAACTGTATACCAATAACACTTGAAGCAAGTCTCTCTCAAAGAGGCTCAAGAGCAATGCAAGCACTAGCGAAGCTCGCTGAGATCTGAACTGAACTGAACTGCCTTGGCGAGGAAGCGCTCCTTATATGCTGTTCCATTGAGCCCAGATTTTTCGAGAAAACTCTAGAAAGTGGTCAACCAATCAACTTACAGCTTCCATATTTGGTATATCCCATATAAGGATTTTCTCGCCAAGGTCGCCAAAAAAATCGCCAAGGTGGGAAAAAGTCGCCAAATTTGGCGCCAAATCCATTACGTGCATTACTGGGGCTTTTTAATGCGTTTTTAAGGGAAAATAAGGCTATTTCAACGCTAAAACGACTAGAAATGCACGAAATTAGCACTTTATCAACTTACTAAGCCTCTTTGAAAGAATTTATACAAAAATAAACACAATTATTTACAATTTCGTAACAATATATATATATATATATATATTGTTTTGTTTTTAGGTGTTAAATTAATTATTTTTCATTCTCCAAATCAAATTCATGGTCATAAAATTGCCGAACAGTGATAAAAATTGAAAGAGGGGGTGGTGTCCCTAGAAAACGGTGGATGACTGGGCAAAATGGGAGTGAGATTCGAATTCAGGCGGTCATTTTACATAAGGATTAGCAAGAATGGTATCAGGGGTCGATTTTTTTCTTTTTTTTTTTTTTTTTTTTTTTTTTTTTTTGTCAGCGCAGTGTTATTTATGCGGTATTAATAATTTATTCTTAATGGAAAGAGGAGTTTTTCTGATTTTTTATTTTGTATATCGCAGGTGTAGTTCAATAATTCTCACTAACAATTCTTGCACATTCTGTTTTGTGATTATCGAAAGGTTGAATGGTGCAATCATATTTCCTTCAAAAATCATTCGACTCATTTTTATTTCCATCACCGTAATACTGTAAGTAATAGAAGTATTGTTCACTGTCGAAATTTTCGATATCGAGTTTTCACCTGAGTTACATGTTTTTAGCTTTCCTGAAACTAAAAAAGTAGGATTTTTCCAATTGGTCAGTGTGTATGTTTATCTGTATGTATGAGTTCGGTGAGGGATATTTCCTAAATTCTATATCCTCAAAACTAATAAAGACAGAACAACGAAGCCTCAGAATTAAGAAGAGCCTAGTGTACAGATGATTTTGATAAATTTTAGTGAAAAATGAAAAACCGGAAGTGGGACCGTAGGATCTCCAAAACGGCTCCAACGATTTTCTTCAAAACTGCTACGTAAACACATTTTTAATGTCCTTTCGTATGTGTAAATTGGTTAATTCAGAAAAAGTGATAGACATCCTGTATGAACAGATGAATTTTAGGTCTCGCAAATGCGTTCCTTAAAAAATGACTCTACGGATTTTCTTCAAACTCGCCTTATTAACTGCCTCATAGATATCTTTTCGTATTTAATTGTTAGTTTACGGTGAGCAAATGTGTTTGCCAAGCTTTTGTGAAAATTGACAGTGGGACCGAAAGCCGGTATCTCAAACACGGTTCTAACGATTTTCTTGAAATTTTTACACAAATCCCTTTTCAGATGTCCTTCAGCATGTATTACTTGCTTACAGCATGTAATTCGAAAAATGGATTAGGTAGGTCAGTTACAAATAACAGATCTAAAGATTTTTTTTTTTTTTTTTTTTTTTTTGTTACCGTTCTCGTTTTGTAAAATCTCTTTTAAATGACTTCACGACGTATGTATCAGTTTGTTCTTACAGAAAAATTTCTGGGTGTCTAATTTGCTAAACCAGTTATACGTCTTTTGACACCACACTATTTCTAAAAAGGTTTTGGTGTTTGGAATTAAAGCTGATGGACTACACGAAGGTCTTAGGCCTGATTTGGCGTGCCTGGAGTGGCGGAAGGATCTTTCTAAAGGATACTAAACCCGTATTTACACATAAGTTTCGGGAAACAGAAAAAAAAAGTAAAGCTGAACGGCTAGGGCGACAAGCATTTCTAGGCTCGAACTCAAAATTTCCCGTCTACGAGCTTTAAATGTATAACCGATTGGCCACGGGTAGGGCCTACATCCAAAAAAGAATACATGTGGTAGGTAATGGAAGTCGTGTGGTTGTTACACACAAGGTATTTTTACCATGTTTTTATTAACTTCTATTCTTGTTTGTTTGTGTGTTTGTCAGTCCGGTACAAATCTTGCAATCGAATTTTAACTAACTTACCTGCTAGCTAGACATTTGAAACTTTCACAGTAGCTCAGAACCCGGTGACAACACAATGCTTCGAAGTCAGATTTTCGAATAGTTTTCTTTTAATTAATTAAAATATGAAAATAATAAGCTCTTATACCTTATTAGCTATAATTTAATTGTTGCCAAAAAAAAAAAAAAAAAAAAAAAAAAAAAAAAAGAGTTCATTTTCCTTCGACATAAAAATAAATACTTTTAATTAAGCGTGAGCGTTAAAAATTTGTAAAAAGTTAAATTATGCATTTCACAAAAATTGGCTTCATACGCATTGATAAAGTGCTAATGCAGTTAGTTCTATAGCTATTATTCAACAGAAAATTTAAAAACATGAATTATAAAAAGTTTTTTTATTTTATAATTATTTATTTATTTATTCATTGTAACTAGTGAGATATATGAATAAAAATTACTCGATCTTAATTTTTTTATGATCGTATCTCAAATGTATAACTTCCCAACGAACTAAATTCCCTATGAAAAAGATAATCACTAACAAAGATTTTATAAATAATAATACAAAGCATCTATTCCATATTTTATATTAGTTCTTCTAAATCAACGGTGACAGTTGTAGACAAGTCGATAACAGCTAGCAATTAACTAATTTTCATCAGTAAATTTAAACTGCTTTGATAATATATGACCATTTTTCACAATAAATCAATGTCCTTTTTAACCCGGATGTTCAAGAAAGTAAAAGTCAGCAACCTTCCGCTATTCTAAAGTGGGTAACAATGCCATATTTGACCTTAAAAAGGGGGAATCAACGATACGCCCTTATTATCGTGCTCGGCTGGGTAGAATAATTAATGCAACCTAGAACTGAGAAAACTTTCTCTCTTTACTAAATAAATAAAATAAATAGTTGCACGTGACATAATTGCGGATTTGGGGAAAACCTGCCGTGGTCCGAACAAGTCATACTTTCGTTGGGGAATTCAAAAGGGTGGATCTCAAAAAATATTCCTTTAAAAGTAAAAATTGTCTGTTTGGAAAGAATTTGTTTTGCAATTTTTACTTCCATTATCTGACTACCTTAGGTAATGAAAGTAATGTTTTCGGTCAAAAATTTCGATATCGAGTTCTTACCTGATTTAAACGTTTTAATGTCTCCTGAGTAGAGATGCAAAAAACCCGGGAATTTAAAACCAAGGGGGAAAAAAGCCGGGAGTTTTTGGGAAAAAAAAACTGGGAAATTTGGCAACTTTGCGGGGAAAAAACAAATTAGAAATCTCTAAAGCATATAAGTTGTTTACTTAATATAAATGGCAATTTTAAGGACTTTGATATACTGATGAGCTTATAACATTAATTTATCATTTTATTTTCAGTTTTTCAGAACAGCAGCCAAATCAAAATTTGAAAAGAAACTTAAGCTTTCTTTATTAAATTAGTACTTAAGATATATGTATCGGTACAATGTTGGATACAATTTCCATATTATACAAGCTGAAGAATTAAGGAAAGCAATGTGCATAATTCTGTAATAGTTTGAGAAGAGAAATAGTTAAGATTTCAAAAGTTCTTTAAAAATTTCTATTTTATAAAACTAAAGAATTATTTAAAATAATGAAGTGGTTTTTAGAAAGAAGATATAGCATTTTATGCATTTACTGCAGTGGTATAGTTTCTTTTACAAGTTATTTTCATAAATATTTCTTATTAGAGTTTGTAAAAAATTTATATTAAATTTCCTACAATGAAAATTTTTTGATAAAAATTTATATACATATTGTTTTACTGATTTTTATACATATTTAAAAAGAAAAAAAAAAGTTTCTGCATTTCCAACACAACAAGTGGAGAAATTTTTGGAATTACTTATACATTTCCCTAAAACATATTAAAATTAAGAATTATTCTTCTTTTTCTTTCTTTTTTTTTCTTTGTTGTAATTAAAAAAAAAAAAAAAAAAAAAAAGAACAATTTAAAAATTATCAGGTAACAAACAAATTCCTTACATACTTCACTTAAGTTTAATGAAACTTGAATTTAGTTGGGGTTTTTTCCCCCTAAAATCTTAAGTCCAATTCTCTAATTGTTTCATACTACATTCATAAACCAATTATGAATAAAAACTTGTTGGCATAGGTGGAGTCTGCTCAGTTCCCCATCATATTTATGTTCTCATAAATTTCTAGTGCAAGACATATTATAATCATGTTAAAAGAAATGAATTTGACAGAATGAAATCTCCGCCTAATAGGCTATCCACCGTTCACTTCGATAAATTTATCTTATTCTAATCTATTAATTTATTTTATCAGGGTCAATTCTGTTTTTTAGTTTTCATGCTACTATTTCCAATGAAATAATCCTCAAAATTCATATTTATATGAAAAATTTACAATTTCGCTATGTTGATGAAATCGCAAATTACGAATATTTTACGAAATTTTCCTATTAGAATATTTGTATTCAATCATGTTCAAACAAATATCATAACTGTAATCTTGAAGTTGTCTAATGTATTTATGATCCTGAAAATGGAAGTTTATGCTCAATTTTGCCTTATTCTGCCATGTTAAGTAAATCCTAAATTCCAAATAACTTACGAATTTTTTAAATTAGAAAAATCGTAGTCTATGATATTCATGCCAGTATCCAAAATAATATTTAAAAAGTGGTTTGAAATCTTTACGATGAAAATATCCCTCAAGATTGACGTTTATGTGAAATTTTGATCTATTCTGCCATGTTAAGAAATTCGTAAGTTTCCAATACTTACGAAATTTTTATATTGGTATCTTCATAGTCATTAATATTCATGCCAGTGTTCTAAATAATATTTCAAAATTAGTCTGACATCTTTACGATGAAAATATCTTTCAAAATTGACGTTTATGCGAAATTTTGCCCTATACTGCCATGTTAAGAAATTCGTAAATTTCCAATAACTTGCGAAATTTTCAAAATAGCATATTTATAGTTACTTGTGTTCATCCCGGCATCAAAACTGATATTTTAAAACTGGTCCGACATTCTTAATGTAAAAAGTTTCCATTTAATGCACGTTTAAGTGAAATTTTGTCCTATTCTCCCATGTTAAGAAAATCGTAAATTTCTCATAACTTACGAAGTTTTTTAATTCGAATGTTGCAAATGAATAGGGTTCTTGCCAGTATCGAAAGTAATATTTTAAAACTGATCTGACCTCTCTGCGATCATTTGTTCGTGAGATATCGTGTTAACAGACTAACAAACTAATGGACTAACACACTAACGGACTGACACACTGACACACTAACAGACACCCTACAGACAAATACCACACAAATTTTGTCATTTTCGGATTCCTAACACCTGAAAACGTATAAAAGTCAAAAAACCGAGGTCGAAATTTTTCACGATTACCAAGTTTCCCATACCATACCTATAGTATGATGGGGAACTAAAAATTAAATGTTATTAATTCTCGTTAAGAATGGAAAGGATATCTCAAGAACATAACAAAATAATATTAATGAATAATGACAGAAACTTACTGTTAGTGTTAGCACCGCATTAATTATAATTAATTATTTTCTTCTTCGTTTACGGAATAAACATTAAAGATCGGAGGCTAAATAATTAACAAAAGTTATAAAAATATTCATAACTTCAAAATTCCCAGTTTTGGGGAAATTTCAAAATTCCCAATTTTGTCTTAAATTCCCAGGGAAAAAAAAAAAAAAAAAAAAACTTTTTTTTTCCGAAAAAAAACCGGGTGTTTTGAAAGCCTTGCATCTCTACTCCTGAGTCCAAAGAAAAAGTGGGTTTGGGGCAATTGGCCAGCGTATATACTATGTGTGTGCGTTTGGGGGATTTCCTGACTATCATATCTCCAAAACGCATAAAGATAGAATGGCAAACCTTCAAAATTAAGACAAGTCCGGTGTACAGATGATTTTGCAAGCACTAAATGAAACATAGAAAACTGGAAAAGGAACCGTAAGTTCGTATCTCAAAAACGGCTCTAACGATATTTTTTCAAAGTTGCTATGTAAACGCCATTTTAAATACCCTTTTAGGTTTGAGTGTGTGTGTGTGTGTGTGTTGGGAAACTTCTGACTATCATTCTTTAAAACGATTAAATATAGAGTGACGAAACTACAGAATTAAGAAAGGTGCGGTGTATAAATGATATTGCCAACTTTTAATGAAAATGTAAAACTAAAAGTGGAACAATGGAAACTGGAAGTGGGGACCGTAAATCCGTATCTCAAAAACACTTTTAACGATTTTTTTATTTATTTATTTTTTTTATTCATTTTTTTTTTTTTAAGTTGCTACATAAACTCCATTTTATATGTTCTTTTACATGTATTAACTCTTTACTTCAGAAAAACTGATAGGCGTACTGTATAAATAGACCAATTTTAAGTATCGCGAGTGCGTACCTTTAAAATCGGCTGTATGGATTTTCTTCAAGTACACCCTATTAACTCACTCTTAGCTGTTTTTCCATATATACGAGGGTGAATCAAATATAAACGAGACTTTTGGACCTGCGCGCGCAATAGTGATGGAAGAACGTTCCGCTGTTATTGGCTGTTAGGTTGGTTTGTCAGGAGTGGGGGAAGCACGTGACTCATCATCATAGACTCGCTCAGTGTCCATCGTTACGATGTCCGAGCAGGAGGTACCTCCCTCTATTGCGCAACGTATTGTTATCAAGTTTTTAGCTGCAGAAGGTGTAAAACCGGCCGAAATCTTGAGAAGATTGACTGCACAGTTCGGGGAAGAGACGCTGTCGCGAGCTAGAGTGTTTGCTTGGCATAAACAGTTCGTGGAGGGCCGTGAACGTGTTGGAGCAACTGGGTTGGGAGACACTGGAACACCCTCCATACAGTCCAGAACTGTCTCCCTGCGACTTCCATGTCTTTGGTCCTCTCAAGGAAGCTTTGGGAGGGCAAAAATTCCACAGCGATAATGAAGTTGAAGCATATGTGCGCAATTGGCTACAAACACGACCTGACTCTTTTTACCTGGAAGGAATTAAAAAATTACCTATACGCTGGGAAAAATGTGTTTCTAAATCAGGAGATTATGTAGAAAAATAAACTATAATTGTTTGTGCGTTTAAAATCAAAATAAATATTTTAAAAAATAAGTCTCGTTTATATTTGATTCACCCTCGTAAATTGTTGATTTCCAGTAAAGAAATGAGCTCGCCAAATCGTGATGGGTCCGAAAGTCGATACTTCAAAGAGGGTTCTTATGACTTTCTTCAAATTTGCTATGTAAACCTCATATTATATATATATATTTTTTTTCGCATTTATTATTTGATAGCGACAGGAGTATTGATCAGTAAGGTTTGTTTTAGATCTCGGAAGCTGATGTTTCAAAAAATAGCTCTACTGATTTTTTTTTTTTTTTTAATGTCTTTTGGACGTATGTATTAGTTTCTTCTTAATGGGAAAATCGTTAAGTGTATAATTTTTTAGTATTGTCAGAAGATGTAGAATTGACCTATCTCCAAAAAAAGTTTATTACAGGGTTCTCATTAGAGCGCGAGAAAGAATCTCTCCTTTTTACTTTCTTCTATATGTAATATAGAGAAAGTATTGGATTCGCGAAAATTTTCGACCTCCGTTTTTTGACGAATCTACACGTTTTGGGATATTCTGAACACGAATTGATAGTTTTTTAAAAATGTCTGTCTGTGTGTCTGTGTGTCCGTCTGTGGTTTCGTGTTTTCACCGTATCTCACGAACCAATGAATGATATTCAACCAAACTTGGTATATAGTTCGACCCTGGTGGGGCATTGTGCTTATTAGATTTGGGGATCAATAGCCCAGCAGGTGGCGCTGTGATCGCATTTTATGTAAATTTTTAACATGGCAGTATAGGACAAATTTTCGTATTTTTCACCGTATCTCACGAACCAATGAATGAAATTCAACCAAACTTGGTATATAGTTGGAAACTGACGAGGCATGGTGCTGATTAGATTTGGGGATCAGTCGTCTAGCAGGTGGCACTGTGATCGCAAAATTTCGTATTTTTCACCGTATCTCACGAACCGATGAATGAAATTGAACCAAACTTGGTATATAGTTGGACCCTGACATGGAATGGTGCTGATTAGATTTTGGGATCAATCGCCCAGATGGCGCTGTGATCGCATTTTATGTAAACTTTTAACATGGCAGTATAGGATAAAATTTCGTATAAATGTACATAATGAGCGTTATTTTAAACTTGTGATTGTAAAATTAATATGAATTATTGATAATAGTAGTAGTTAACTACGAAAAAAATTTTGTGCATGTGGAGGCACCGGTTTCCCCCCTGGGGGGGAGATGGGGGGGGTAAATTTTTCAAGATGGGTATCTTTCAAAAGATCTCGTCAATACCTTTAAAACGAATGGTTGAACTATAAATCTGTGATAATTTAAAACAAAGTTATCGATTTTTTTTACTTTTAACAAAAGGAAAAAAAATCGTTTTTTTTCTTTTTTTTTTTTTTTTTTTTTTTTTTTTTTTTTTTTAACGAAATTTAACCAAACTTGGTATTTAGTTGGTCCCCGACATAAACTGGTGCTGATTACATTTGGGGATCAATAGCTCAACAGGTGGCGCTGTGATCGCATTTTTTCCAAATTTTTAACATGGCAGTATAGGACAAAATTTCGTATAAATGTACATAATGAGAGTTATTTTTAACTTGTGATTGTAAAATTAATATGAGTTATTGATAATAGTAATAGTTAACTAGGAAAAAATTTCTGTGCATGTGGGGGCATCGCTTCTCCCCCTGGGGGGGGGGGGTAAATTTTCAAGGTGGATATCTTTCGAAAGATCTCGTCAATACCTTTAAAACGAATAGTTGAACTATAAATCTGTGATAATTTAAAACAAAGTTATCGATTTTTTTTTACTTTTAACAAAAAAAAAAAAAAAAAATCGTTTATTTATTTATTTATTTATTTATTTATTTATTTTGTTACTGGTTGAATACGTATTACTTTTAACCAAAAAAGAACTTCGAAAAAATATCGTATTTTTTTTTTTTTTAATAGTGTTACTGATTGAATATGTATATAGGAAAATATAGAAGAAAGTCTTGTGGTGGCCACAACATACTAGTTTTTTTTTCCCCTCACTTAAAATTTTTAATATTGCAAGAAATTGGCGCTTGTTTTCATTTTTCAGGAATAGATTTAAAAAAAAACACTAAAAACAAATATTATTATTATTATTATTATTATTATTATTATTATATTTGTCCTGTGATAGGAAAAGCATATGACAAATAAACCGGATTCTAATCTGCTCAAGTATATACGAGTTCTTGTCCCCCACCCCCCTTTACAACAATCCATTCTAACAAGGAGGAATGTAAGGAATACAGAGAATCTGATGAGATCCAGTTTAAAAAAAATCTGCAGATAATCTGAAAATATTTGCAGCAAAAATAATAAAATCTGCGGAAAAACTTCAGTTTAAAAGCAAAAAATATGCAGTTTGGAAGCAAGTAATTCCCCCCCCCCCCCCTTAACCATTTTATTGTTCCAAATACCTTCGGACTGTCTGCAGTTTTGTGCAGTCTTTTCTTTTCAAAGTTTTTCGGAAGATTTTTTTTTTTTTCCTTTAGCTGGGGAACACTGTATAATTTGCATAATAGAGGATTGTCGGAGTAGGTAAATTCCGGACCAAAGTAACATTTAACCCTTCTCTAATTCCAGAGCAAACGATGGTCAGGAATTTACCTATGGTTGATCCAAAATAACTAATTCTTATTATTACTTTCTCTTACCCATAAAGTAGAAAAAGTACTGTTTTGGGGTCAAATTTTCGAAAGTGAGTTTCTGTTATATTTACATGTTTTGAGGTTCCCTGAATCCGAAAAATCATGTTTTTAGTGGTTGGTCTGTGGGTCTGTGTGTGCGTTTGTGTGTCTGTTTTTTATCAGCATATCTAAAGAACAAATAATAGCAGAAAGTCCAAACTTCGTATTCTAAATGTGTATCATATAGGGATGCTATACAAAAATTTAGGTTGAGATGAAGCAAATGGTTCGTGTACAGAGACACCCAAGAGAATTCAAATACATTACATGTATGGGGGAAATTGCAGGTAAGTAGAGTTTAACGTCTATAGACTGCACTAAACCAAATGAAATTAATATTTTTTTTATATGCATAAAAAGATGCCTCATGTAAAATATGGTAGGGATATCATTCATTGCTCGTTTACAGAGCTACACAAAAGATCTAGATTATAGTGCGACAATAGTTGAAAATTGATGGGAAATTATTTCAGGTTCTGCCATGGATTATTACTATAGGATTATATTTGGATCGACTATGTGGTCTGTACATAATCTTCGAAAGATATACAGGGCTGCAAATATATAAGCGATAACATTCTTTTTCATTGTTAGTGGAAGCCCAACAAACACTTAGTTAAATTTTTACATTTTTAAACTCAAAATATTAAAAATTTAACGAATTTTCAGAAAATGAGTACTAATTTAATGGATGTAAATTATCCGAAAAGGAAAATGGAATTTCAAATAATTAAATCATGAGTAATTCTAGTAACAAATTTTCCAGTGGAATAACATGGGCTTTGACCATTGCTAGTACAACAACAATTTTTATTAATATTAACTATTTGTAGCTTGATGGCGGGCAACTTTCGGCTAGTTTTTATTTATAATAGCCGTTAATGATATAATGGCAGGCCATTTTCAGCTAATTTTCAATAATGTTGACAACATGATGGAGGGCAATTTTCGGCCAATTTTCATTAATGTTAACCATTAGTGGCTTGATAATGGGTAACTTTCGGTCAATTTTCATATTTGTCAACCATTAATGGCTTGTTGGAGGGCATTTTTGGCTAATTTTCATTTATAGTAACCATTAATGGCATGATAGTGGTCAAGTTCTGGCTAACTTTCATTCATGTTAAGCATTAATGGTATGACAATGGACAAATTTCGGCTAATTTTCATTTATATTAGGCGTTAGTGGCATGATGGCGGGCAGCTTACTATACTTACGGCCAAATTTAATTTGGCCGTATTCAGGCCGGCGTGACACTTTTTTTATGTTGCCGTTACGGCCACTGATAGCGGGCCGCTACAAGTCGCTTATGACCAAAGGTAACATAGCCACAAGTGGGCCATTACCTCCGTGTTTGTTGGGAGTGCTTTATTACAATATTTTACCATGTCGAGGAAAGCTGCTTAGGAATTGAAATGAATTTTTCTTAGACATATGCTAAATGATATATGAAATTTATTTTCCCGACTGAGTGAAAATAATGCCTGGACCGGGATCATTGACTTACAAGGTCAAGTTTCTACCAATTGAGCTATCCAGGCCGACAACTGGTCGACATTACTCACTCAGAAAACCTTTAGGCAGAAAACCTGATAGCTCAATAAGGATAACTCAATTAAGTCAATGATCTGGGGTTCGACTCCCACACACAGAAAAATGAAAAATCGAAACTTGTCAAGAGACATGCCATCTTTGTGACACTAAACGTTTGGCAAGTACATTGACAAATTTGCACAAAATTACGCAAAATTTTAAACAATCAAAACACTACCTGACAATCCCATTTAGTCATGAGACACAAAAGTCGTTTTATTTTACCATGTATCTTTAATGTGTTTCGTCTGATGATCCGTTTTGCCTCTAAAACTTGTCAGATGACTAATTTCCCAGGTACAGTTTTCATTTTCCTCAAATTTGACCGGTTAGTCAGATGAGAGAATAAAAAAAAAATGTTTCCGTTTTGTCAATTGACTAAGAAAAATTTGTTTGGCTAGTCCAAAAGCTAAACATTGTTCTTCTTCTTCTTTTTTTTTTATTTGTTATTTATTTTTTGTCTCCTATTGACAACTTGTGTTAGTCAACCGAAACCGAAAAATAAACAAAAAACTAATCGCATTTGGCGGGATACTGCAATTGCCGTTAGAGTCATTTTCATTTTAGAAAGAGAACGAGAGATTTTTTAGTAATCAGAATCAGCGAATCGAGTTTACAGCCAAAAGTAAGTGGTAAATACTTTATTTTATTGTAAGCTTTGTAAGAATAGTAAATTGTAAATTTGTAGAATTCTAAAGCTTCCGCAATCTTCTAACAATATGAATCGTAATTAGAATTTGTTCTAATTTATAAAGTTGTTTAAAATGTATAAAATTTAAAATACGTTATTATAAATCTAGTTTTACGTATCGTTGTATTATAAAAGTAAGTATATTTAATTTGTCTAAGCTATAGTTGTTTACATACACTTTTAACATTAAGCTCATATTAATATTTTTATACACAGAATAGTAATGATTTATTTTTCCCTAAAGATGGTTCAGAAGGTATTTGGATTTCCAAAGGACGTCAATTTAAGAAAGATATAGAAAAATGCTATCCATGGGGATTTTGAAAGAAATCCGAATTTAAAGGTATGTTTTTTAAATTATCGTTTGCAACATTATATCTATCTTAGAACAATAAAAAATAACATTAATACTTTTTTTTTATATTTAAACTTTCTAATGAGATAAATTAAAAAAATTTAAAGGTTTCTCGTTTATCTGTTATTATTTATTTATTTATTTATTTTTTTATTCCTGTTCAAAATAAATAATTTTTTTAATTTAAATAAGTTTGCCAAATGGTTGATAATCCGCGTTTGTAATGATCGATAGATGGCGCTCTCTGAACTGCAGTTGTTAGTAAATATAATAGCCACGTGGATTAATAATTGTTCTTTCTCCGCCATTACATCATGGAAAATCGATTGCATAATATGATGATATGCAGTGGTGTGATAATTTCACCTTAGCCCACCAGAGGGCGAGCATTTCATTACAATCGCGGATAGTGTGTAATAAAAAAATGACATTTTTATTATTAAATGTTTGACACCAATTTTTTTTCAAAACAACTTTTAGCAAAAATAATATGAATTTAATATTGCATACTATATTCTGCTCTCAATTTAAAGTCAAATTGTTCTTGTATACAATATTAATTATTAGCGATAAATAATAAATATCTTGGTAAATAAATATATATATACATATACATATTCAACTTCATGTTATTTGTTTCATTCAAATGATTGATGATTGTAGTAAAAGGTTGATATTTTTAGTTATTAAAAATTTGATATATATATATATATAAATATATATATATATTTTTTTCAAAACAAATTTAATCAAAAATAATATGAGTTTAAATTATTAGATACTGTATTCTCGATTCAAAATCAAATTGTTCATGCGCAGCATATTAAGTATTCGTGATAAACAAAAAATATCTTGTTAAAAATATGTACTTAATTTCATGTTATTTGTTTCATTCTTAACACATTTAAATTTAAAAACTATTTGGTATGTCAATTTAAACAACATTTTTTCCCTTTTAACTATACTCTATAAATTAAGTAATTCTTGCAAACATTTAGTTGTATACTCTATTTCCACAATAACTTAAAATTAATTTTGATTTTCTTCTACATATATAAGAATGAAGTACTGGATTTTTCAAAATTTTCTTTTTCTGGCTTTTGGTGCATTTACAAATTTGGGATTTCCTTAAACTCGATTGAACCATTTTTAGGAGATGTCTGTCTGTGTTTAATCAAAATTTTATGTTTTGGGTGCTGTATCTCACAAAATAATGAACAGAATTGTACAAAAGTTTATATTTAGATGCACTTTCACATAAATTCGTGCTGAATAGCTTTTGGTACATATCAAGGGTTGCCAACTGCTCCGATTTTTGCGGAGTTTCTCCGAAAAAATTTAAAAACTCCGCAATTCCGCGAAGTAATGTTTATGCTCCGCAAATTCAGTCTTGACCACCAATTTAAATATTTTTTATACATAAAACTGAATAGTGGCAGACACTGAAAAAAACATTTTTTTTTCTTTTTTCTTTCTTTCTTTCTTTTTATTTTTTCCTTGCACACATCTAGGCAGAAATCGTTGTCCAATCCTTATCAACTTTTGATTTTGCATTTCCAACAGTTGCCGCATAAAACATTATTCTTTGAATTTTATTTTTTATCCATGAAAGCGCTTCAACGTATCTTCAAAAAAAAAAAAAATAAATAAAACTAACTTTTACAATTTAGCTGACACACGCTTCATCCTACAATACTCATAAATAAATAGTTAAAAAAAAAAAAAAAAAAAAAAATAGAATGAAAGAAAGAAAACATTCTAGTGATCGAAATATTGCTGACTCAGAACAGGAACAAGTATTTGTTTACATTATCTAAGAGTGTGTTTAATTAAAACCACAAGCTGAAAGGGGGGAAGAAATAAACCAAATGCTATGATTATGTGCTGTTTTGATTTTCAATGTTTCAGTTATCATTAAAAAATTGTTTATTTTAATTATATATCGATAAAAATAATGGATTCAAAGCTACTGAACTTTAAGGCAGTATAATTATTTTGACATTCATGAAAATTGTTGGAAATTAATTTTCTTTTTCCCTTTGTGTTTCTCTTTCTTTCTTTCTTTTTTTTTAATGTAACTGAATAATCTACTTTCATGTATTGCCTTTATTTATGTATGGAAAATATGCCATTATGCAAAAAACAAATTACTTTTGGGTTTTAAGCTTATATTCAGACTTAATCATTTCTCATCCTTATCTCTCTTCACTGTTTTGCTAAATATATTTGATTATCAATAAATATTTCTAAATTTCATATGATTATTGTTAATTTATTTTTGTGAGTAGTTTATTTTTTTCTTTTCTTTCTTTTTTTTTTTTTTTTTATGTATTTTTAAAATTGCTCCTCAAAGTAGCCAAAATGCTCCTCAAAATTTCTCTGAATACTCCTCAAACTGTTTTTGAAAAGTTGGCAACCCAAAAATCATCTAAGAAGTGGCGCTACTATGCTGCAATTTCCCACAATTAAGGAAAGACTATGTCTTAGCTTCTATTGTGTAGAACTTCACATAACTTAATGTTCAAATAGTCGATTGTGAAAGACTATGTTTATTCAACTTAGGTGCATATCGGTCATCAGGTAATGCCAGTATGTTGCAACTTTTCACATTTAAGAAAATGCTGTGCTGTAACTGAGCTTCTGTGATATTGTGCTGGAGTGAAGGTTACAAACATTCCAAGAGGTCGGGGGTCGTGTGACCAGACAGAACGGAGCCACGAGAAGCTGTCTGAGCGACAGATGCTTTGTGTAAAAAAATTGTATATTTCTATGGAAGCGGTGACATCAATAGTTTCCGATTTCACGCATGGCCTTTTGTTGCTACCGACGTTTCTCAGAGTTTCGGGTAGACCAAGATTGGCCGAAAATGATGTCACGGGTAGACTGATATCACGTTCAACGAATCAGTGCTTCGTGTGGGGTATTCCCCTCCCCCTTCGAAGGTGTGCTCGGAAGGAAGAGACTCAAAAAAGAGACAGAGAGACTTGGTGCTAAAAGTGTGTAGCATGTTTTTGAAGTATGCTCGGAGGCGAGCATTTTGTGATAATTTTTAATTTATTTGAATTTCAACTTTTTTGTTAAGTTTTGAATAAAAATAGAAAAAAATCATCCCTGGACTCATGCTTGCGTATTCCGTTCTTCGAGGTGTACTCCCAAATCACCACAGCTTTAATTAAAAATATAAAATGGTGGCATATCGGTGGTATGTTGTTTTAAGAAAAAAAAACATCGAACTCTGTTTTCTATGTGTTGGTGGTGAAAAAGTATAAAAGAACGTTGCTGTGAGCCCGGTGACAACTGGAATCCCTGAGATTTACTGGAGATTATTGATGCCTGTGACAATAGCGTGGAAAGGATTAAAAGGACTTCGCTTCTTCCCTGTGCTGCTGAATTCCCTGGAGATGCCAATCAAGGAGATTTTTCAGGTATGTTTTCTTTCATTTTCAGATATGCAAAGTGTCAGAGATTTGAGTTGTGGGATGATAGTTTTTGTTTATTTATTTATTTTTGTTTTGTAACAATGCATGTAGTTACGAAGCTTTAAGAGTAAGAATTTAGTTTTTATGTGTAAAATTTTAAGCACGGATATCTCGAAGTCAAGTTAATAGTTAAGACGGGTGAAAAGAGTAATTTCATGACTTAACGGGGCGTTTACTTGAGAGATAAATTTATCGTTAAAGTTCTGTTTATTGTAACGGGGAGCTTGGTAACTTTAAATTGTTGTTTAAAAGTTTCGATAAGATTATAATTCTAAATTCTTTTTAAAAGCAACGTAAGGATTGTGGATACTGTAACTGTTTATATAGGAGTATACTGGAAAGTAGTTGATTTGCCTACTGGTAAAAATTCTAGGATTTTTTTTTTTTCTCTCTAGTTGTTTATTTTAACTAAATATAGGTACTGTTTATTGTATCTGGGTAAATATTGTAGTTAATGTTTAGAGAAAAGGTGTTTAAAGATTTTCGTAGGTGATAATCAAAGTGTTACTTTTGTCTATATTTTCATGGTATTTGATTTGTTTATTGTTTTTATTATATGTGCATTTTTTTTCAGTAATTAGTGAAATTGTATTTTGTAATTATGGCATTTCTCATTAAGTATACTAAAAACATATTGTTAGAGTTAGCGGATGAATTTGGTGTTTCGGGGCTAACAGATAAAAGCAAAAAACTAGAAATCAAGGAAGCTATTGAAAAGGCGGCTAATTATGATGAAGGGGTTGCGAAGGCGCTAATAGAAGGGATTTTGGAACAGAAAGAAAGCGAATTGAAATTACAAAAAGAAGAGCGCGAATGGGAATTACGAAAAGAAAAAGAAAAAGAAGAGCGCGAATGGGCGTTGCAAAAAGAAGAGCGCGAATGGGAATTACGAAAAGAAAAAGAAAAAGAAGATGCCGAACGAAATTTTGAACTGGAGAAACTCAGAATCCAGAGCGCTGCAGAAACTAGTAGCGTAGGGTCCGGGAGTTTAGTTCAAGAGACGGTTTTGAAGAAAATTAAATTAAAAGACATAGCTCCGAAATTTGACCCAAAACAAATGGATATTTCTCTTTTTTTTACGATATTTGAAAGATTAGCACGTAAAGAAAATGTTAGCGAACAGGACTGGATGTCGCAACTTATCCCTTTATTGCCGTGCGACGTCGTACAAATAATCATGAAATTAGACGAGTCAGAGGCTGATAACTTTCAACATGTAAAAAAAGTGTTGATGAATAGATTCAGATTGAGTGCGCGTGCGCTAAGAACGAAATTTGAATCGCACACCAAAAAAAGTGAAGAATTATGGGTTGATTTAGTTCACGATTTGAGAGGGTACCTAGATAACTGGCTTGAGATTTTAGAAATTAAAGATTTAGAGTCATTAAAGGAATTGATGCTCACGGAGCAGTTAAAGAAAAGGGTACCATGCGAAATCAAACAACATTTTGTAGATGTGTGGGAAGAAATCAACAAAGCTTCGGATTTGGCGGAGAAGTGCGACAAGTATGACGCGGTTAGAAAAGAGAATGGGAAAAGAGAATATAAGCCTTTTCAGCGTTTTACGAAGGGTAGAAATTCATTTGGGAAAGACGGTCAGAAATTCGGGTCAGGTAAGCATGATGGTGGGAGTAATCCGAAAGCTGAGTCAGCTAAGGGCGACAAAAAAGACTCAGGAAAGTTAAAAGGGGATAAAACCGAATCTAAAGATCGTGATTTTGATAGAAATAGTAAAATTGTGTGCTATTTGTGCTCGGAAAGGGGCCATATTCGACCTAACTGCCCACAAAACCCTAATCGCAGAACAAATCCGATCAATAACTTAAGTGCGGGCGAAATTTTAGGTGTTGGTTTTGAGCCTTATATAGGTAAATTAGAAATAAATGGACAAGAGCGCGAATTCTTGAGAGATAGTGGCTCAAACATTGACGTGTGCGAAAGGAATATGATTTCTGTTGAGGATTTACTGCCGGAACAGGTATGGATTAAGCAACCGTTTGACGAAACGTGTAGGTGTTTACCTTTGGCGAAAATCGTTTTAAAAGGGGAATTCGGAGAGGTCATTACAAAAGCGGCTGTAAAACCTGCTAATTTGAGTCAGGGAATATATCTTCTAGGCAATAAAACCGCAGAGTTAATTGAGTCCAATAAAAAAATTGTTTATCCAATTAATGCGATAACGCGAAGTCAGAAACGTGAGCAAGAAAGGATTAAGAGTGCGCAGTCCGAAATGAATAATGAAAAGCCAACTCAGAGAAAAATTCAGAATTTTGAGGAGGAACCGGGTTTGATAAGCGAGTCGTTAGAGGAGACTAGTGCAGAAAATAAAGTTGTTCTTCCTGTGTTAAAAGAAACAGACAGGTGTCCATTAATCGGGGTTTCAGCTGAAGAGTTTCAAAAAGAGCAAACTGCGTGTGACACGTTGAAAAGTTGTTGGGAAAAAGCTAGGAATGAAGCGGGAAAGGAATTTAAGATAAAAAATGAGCGGTTAATTCGAATATCGGATTCTAAGCGTAACCAAAACAGGATGCAGTTGTGCGTGCCAAAGAAATTTAGGGCAGCGATTCTAAACCTGTGTCATGATTCTGTGTCAGGGCATTTAGGCTCGTGTAAAACTAAGCAGAGGGTGTTGACTAATTTCTTTTGGCCAAATTGCTATCAGGAAATCGAAGAGTATGTCAAAACTTGTGAAATTTGTCAAAAAGTAGGACAAAAAGGGGATAAGAAGAAAGCTCCGTTGAGATTAGTACCGATTATTTCTGAACCGTTCAGACGTCTGTCGATTGACGCTATAGGTCCGCTTGTAACGAGTAACAAAAATAATCGTTTTGCGATAACGGCTGTTTGCGTCGCTTCAAAATTCCCGGATGCTATTCCTGTGGAAAACCTAACTTCGAGGTCAGTGATCAATGCATTGATGCAAATTTTCGCGAAGACCGGATTTCCTAGAGAGTTAGTCTGCGATCAAGGTGCTTATTTCACGAGTGACTTATCGACAGCGTTTTTTGAGAAGTATGATATCAAAATCAATCATTCTTCTGTCTGTCATCCGCAATCTAATCAGGTGGAAAGAATGCATTCCACTCTTAAGAGGATTCTCAAAGCATTATGTCTCGAAACGAAAAGCGATTGGGAAGAAAATCTGCCTATGGCTCTTTTCGCGTTGAGGACGGTGCCGCATGAAAGCACGGGATTTTCTCCTTCAGAGCTTATTTTTGGGAAGAATTTGAGGATGCCTCATACCATTGTTTACGAAAATTGGATGCAGGAAGAGGAAATTAATCAAAATGTAGTAGAGTATATTTTGGATTTAAATGAGCGCTTAAAAAGATGTCAAAATTTGGCAGGGGAGCGCATGACAGAATGTCAACAAAAAAGAAAATTATGGTACGACCAAAATGCAGTGTCCCGAAAATTTAAGGTGGGAGACTCGGTGTTGGTTTTGGCTACTGCAAAACCACATAAAATGGCAGTACAGTGGCTAGGTCCAGGTGTAGTTACGGGGGTAATATCCGATACGAACTATACGGTAGATCTTCCGGGAAGGAGATGTAAGGACACGATTTTCCACGTGAATTTAATGAAACCTTATCATAAACGCCCAGAGCATGTCAACTTAATTTTGGAAGAGGGTGGCGAGGAAATTGAGGAGGATGCATCTATCCCGTATCCGATTTCGGACCCTAATCATTTCGACTTGACAGACTTAATTAAGGGGAGTAATTTGGGTAATAAGTTTTCGGAAGGGAATTTGGCAACTTTACAAAATGTCCTAGTAAAGCATAAAACGGTGTTTTCTAACGACCCTGGTACGACCCATAAGGTAGAGATGGATATCATTTTGACAGATGATAAGCCGATTCGTGCAAAACCCTATCGCATGTCTCCGCGGCAGTTAGAAATTATGCGGAAGGAGATTTCCAGGCTGTTAGAGTTAGGGGTGATTGAGGTGGGTCAGTCAGATTACGCATCGCCTATGATTCTTGTAGAGAGTCCGGGGAAAGACCCTAGGCCGTGTGTCGATTATAGGGCCCTCAATGCCAAAACCCAAGTGCAATTTTTCCCGTTACCGAATATTGAGGAGGTAGTTGAGGAAGTGAGCACTGCAAAATATATCTCAGTAATGGATCTGACGAAGGGGTATTTCCAAATTCCGTTAACGAAACGTGCGCAAAGGTATGCGGCGTTTGTAACCCCTTTCGGTGAGTTTATTCCAAAAAAAAATGATGTTTGGCTTAGCGAATGCTCCATTTTATTTTTGTAAATTAATTAGTGAGGTGCTAGGGGATTTAGTGAGTTTTGTGAGACCATATGTGGATGATCTGGCTGTGTTTTCATCCAGTTGGGAGCTCCATATCCGGCATCTGGACATTGTGTTACAACGTTTGGCGGAGGCAAATCTAAAAGTGAAACCGGCAAAGTGTTTATTCGCCCAGGACCATGTAAAATTTTTAGGGCACGAAGTGGGGTCAGGGAAGAGGTCGCCGAGTGATGCGAAAATCCAAACTATCCAAGAATTTCCCATTCCAAAGACAAAGACGCATGTAAGGTCATTTTTAGGTCTGACCGGATTTTACCATAAATATATAAAGGATTATGCGACAAAAGCTGCGCCTTTGACGGATTTGTTAAAAGGGAAAAATAAGAGGGAAAAAATTGAGTGGAGTCAGGAATGTGATCAGGCATTTAAGGTACTAAAATTAGATCTAACTAAGGAACCGGTACTCTATGCTGCGGATTTTTCAAAAGACTTCATTGTTCAGACTGATGCAAGTCTTGTAGGGGCGGGTGTGGTCCTAGCTCAAAATTTCGGGAATAACGAGGAACACCCAATTGTTTATTTGAGCAAAAAATTCTCCAAGGCGGAGCGTAATTATAGTACCATTGAACGCGAATTAGCGGCAGTCATTTTTGGGGTGAAAAAACTAAATCATTATTTAGATGGACAAAAATTCGTCCTTCAAACCGATCATAACCCTTTAGTTTATCTTAAAAAAATGATGGGCACAAATTCACGTTTGACGAGATGGGCCTTATGTTTACAACAATACAACTTCACAGTCGTGCATAAGAGCGGGAAAAAGCATTTGAATGCAGATGCGTTAAGTCGCATGCACGAAGAATAAAAAAAAAAAAAATAATAATAATGCCCTGGTTTTAGGAAGTGTTTTTGGACTGTTTGTAAATATTTATTTATTTTTCTTTCATTTGTATTCCAAAAAAAAAAAAAAAAAAAAAAAAAATTGAATGTATTGATTATGAAATATTTTTCTTTCTTTTTCATGAAATTTTAGTGTGTAATTGTGAAATTTCAGTGTTTGACTTTTAAAATTTTGTTAGGGGTAGTACCTTTGATTGTCATCACGAAATTGCATGTGAATGTTTAATTGTTTTTTTATATATAATGTAAAATGAGACCTTGGGATCTAGTAATTATGCAAGGTGTAAGACTAGAAAATTTATTTTTAAGATTATTTTTAATTCTATAAAAGTTCAGGGGGTTGTTTCGAAAAAATTTTTTTGGGGGGCTAGCTCAACTCTCTGATGTTGCATGTTTGATAATGGGAGGAGGCACCTGAGTCTTCTGGAGCCCATTTTACATCCTGAAGGCCGTAAAATGGTCTTTTAGGAGGGAGGAAGCTGTGCTGGAGTGAAGGTTACAAACATTCCAAGAGGTCGGGGGTCGTGTGACCAGACAGAACGGAGCCACGAGAAGCTGTCTGAGCGACAGATGCTTTGTGTAAAAAAATTGTATATTTCTATGGAAGCGGTGACATCAATAGTTTCCGATTTCACGCATGGCCTTTTGTTGTTACCGACGTTTCTCAGAGTTTCGGGTAGACCAAGATTGGCCGAAAATGATGTCACGGGTAGACTGATATCACGTTCAACGAATCAGTGCTTCGTGTGGGGTATTCCCCTCCCCCTTTGAAGGTGTGCTCGGAAGGAAGAGACTCAAAAAAGAGACAGAGAGACTTGGTGCTAAAAGTGTGTAGCATGTTTTTGAAGTATGCTCGGAGGCGAGCATTTTGTGATAATTTTTAATTTATTTGAATTTCAACTTTTTTGTTAAGTTTTGAATAAAAATAGAAAAAAATCATCCCTGGACTCATGCTTGCGTATTCCGTTCTTCGAGGTGTACTCCCAAATCACCACAATATATAAATGCACTAAACTTGATATGTGCAACAGCCATTATGAACTATTATGCTGATTTAATTTGGACGCATATCGGCCGACAGGTGACGTTGGCATGGTGCAATTTTCTCTATTTATAGGAGAGCCATATCTCAGCTTCTATGATATGTGTATGCACCGAATTTGATATGTAAGGTGTATGTCATACATCCCAAAACTATGCCAAACTAGCTTTTTAAAAACTATGCTGAATCAATTTGGGTGTACATTAGATGACGTGCCGCGCTACTATTACTCTTTGTAAATTTCCAGATAGTTATAGTATCTCAGCATCTATTTGTTAAATTAGTTTGTAAAATCTTTATTTGTGAGAAGCTGTGTTAATTACTTTGTGCATTGTAACTGATATATGGTGCTATTATATTAAATAATAATAGAAGAAAATTTTGTCATGGCTACAGCATATACTAATTTTAGATATAGTGGGTTAAATATATGTTAGTAATTTGCAACTGGTAATTATGAATGATTTACTTATAAATTGTCAAATATAGTTCCCCAGAAAATTTTTTAAATTCATTAATACGTAAAATTTTTTCCCCACAATAGTATCAAGACACGGAAAAGGTATACCAAACATTTCCAATTTAACAATAAAACTTTTTTTAATAATTTACAACAAGTAATTTAAAATACTTTATTTAAGTGGGCATGAATATTATAATACTTACAAAACTTTAAATTGACACCATAAAAATAAAATATCTCGCAACAATTGTTTCGGGTCGAAAAAGCACACGACCCTTCGTCAGGCACCCAAAGTAGGCACGAGTGCAGCAGTCAAAGTGGTAATGCACGGCTTTGACTGCTGTACTCGTGCCTACTGTGGTCGCCTGACGAAGGGTCGTGTGCTCTTTTGACCCGAAACCATTGTTGCAATTTTTTTTTATTTTATGGTGTTTATTCAAAGTTTTGTAAGGATTATTTTGCAACGCCAGTTCTGTGGTACGAATAATTGATAAACCTTTTTTCATTTTCTTTCTGAAACAACAGACAGACGACCAGCCTTTTCTCTCTCTCTCTCTCTCTCTCTCTCTCTCTCTCTCTCTGTGTTTTTTCTCTCTGTGTTTGTTTATTTTCGATAGCGCACATTCGATCTACGACTGCAATTCACAGCTATCGTACTGCTCACCTTTCAAAATATTTTTTACAATTATAAATCTAAATTTGTAGGCATATTTATAACTCTGTAACTAATTTAAACATTATACACATGCTAGACATGTATCGGAGCTCCCTATTCGTATCCAGAAAAATAGATCCGTATTTGTATGGATCTGTTTTCTTTTCTTCAACGAAACTAATATGTATCTTTTGTAGAAATTGTATGAAAATTAGAAAAGTATTATAAATCATTTTTGACTGTTATTAATATATAAATTAATACAGTATAACCTCGTATTTACATCCTGGAAATTGAAAAGATTTCGCAATTTACATTTTTTTTTTTTTTTTTTTTACTTTATTCTATATTCAATAGAAGAAAGTACTAGATTCATAAAAATTTTCGACTTCCGTTTTCCGATGAATTTGCACGTATTGAAAGTTCCTGAACACGATTTGACTATTTTTAGAAAATATTAGATATGCCTCTGTGTGTGTGAGAGAGACAAAAATTTTGTGGCGACTGCAACTCTGGAACTACTGCACGTAATTGCATATAAATTTATATGTAAATGCACCTTGACATAAATTAGTGCCTATCAACTTTTGGTGCCCATCCATCAAGAAATGGTACTGCTATACAGCGATTTCTAGAGACCATATATTAGGAAACTATATTATACAGGGTCTCT
Organism: Salticus scenicus; assembly: GCA_963930645.1. Classification (NCBI taxonomy): domain Eukaryota; kingdom Metazoa; phylum Arthropoda; class Arachnida; order Araneae; family Salticidae; genus Salticus; species Salticus scenicus. Next base: position 178,862,838 of record OZ005653.1, read on the forward strand.
AGCGATTTCAACAATTTAAGGGAATGCTATGTCTCATGAACTACTGCAGAGAATTGCATATAAATTTATATGCAGATGCACCTTGACATAACCTAGTCCTTATCAGCTTTTTATGTCAATTTCTCAAAAGATGGCGCTGCTATACAGTGATTTTCACTATTCAAGGGAAGGCTATATCTCAGGAACTACTACACATAAATTTATATGTGGATCTACCTCGAGATAAATTATTGTCCATCCACTTTTGGTATCAATAATTCAATAGGTGATGGTGCTATATAGCGATTTCCATAATTTAAGGAAAAGAGATATCTCAAGTTCTATTGCGTACAATAATAATAATAAATGATATGTGAAAAGACCATTATCAGACATTATGCTAATTGAATTTGGATGCATATCGGCCAATAGTGGCGCTGCTGTACTGCAATTTTCCCCGAGAACGGAAAAGCTATATTTCAACTTCTATGGTGTATAGTACAAAATTTGATATGTGAGAAAACCATTATGAAAACGCATTTTTTAATATATTATTTATAGAGAATAAAGCTGTCTTTCTTTGTACTTTCAATGCAATTTTTCTCAAAGATGAAAATCGTCTGCATTCAGTATGGTAGGTAATTTAAATAAATAAGAGCTTTAATAAATTATTTGTACTGAGCGAATTTGTATTAGAAAATATAAAAAGAAAGTCTTGTGGTGGCCACAACATACTTTTTTTGTTGTTGTTGTTTTTTAAATACCTTTATTTTTAATAAAATTCAATCCTCGCTTTTATGTGAACGAAATTTTCAAAGCAAATATAGAGGAAATACTTGTCGTGATTTCATTTAAAGCTATTATTTTGTGACCACCGCAAAACTTTCTTCTATATTTTCCTATAGGAAAATTCATTCGCCCAGTAAAAATATTTTCTTAAAACTATTATTTATTAAAATTATCTACCATAATGAATGCAGATAATTTCATTTTAGAAAAAACTAACACTAATAATAAGAAAAGAAAGACAGTTTAATTCTCTATAAATAAAGTCTTAAAAAATGCTTCTTCATAATGGTTACCTCATATATCAGGTTTTGTACAGTTATATGACACAGAAGTTGAGATATAGCCATATCCTGTTCTCAGAGAAAATTGCAGTATACCAGCGCCACTTATTGGCTGATATGCATTCAAATTGAATCTGCGTAATGTCATATAATGACTACGTTGATACGTGTCAAGTTTTGTTTGATTATACACTACAGAACCTTAGATACAGCCCTAACAGCACAGTTAGGGTTAACTTATCCACAGTACATCTTAAGGACGTTTCTGGGATGTCTTTTCATCCAGAACACATCTTGAAGATATCCTGGGGAGACGATGTGCTGTCTGGGAGCCTTCCCTGAAAACGCGAAAGTCGATGTATAGCTGCACCAACTGTTGAGAAGTTGACAAAAAATATTGGTGGGCACTAACTTACGACAAAGTTTATCTGCATATAAATTTATGCAAATTCGTTTAGTAGTTTCTGAGATATAGCCTTTCCTGAAATTGCGAAAATCGCGGTCTAGCAGCGCCACTTGTTGAGCAAATAACACCAAAAGTTGATAGGCACTAACTTAGGCCAAGGTAATAAATTTATATGCAGTTATCTGCAGTAGTTCCTGAGATACGTTGCCACAAAATTTTTGTCTCACACACACACAGACACAGACACATATTTTTCTAAGAATGGTCAAATCGTGTTCTGGAGCCCTCAAAACGTGTAAATCCATTGAAAAGCGGAAGTTGAAAATTTTTACGATTGAAATACTTTCTTCTATTGAATACAGAAGAAAGTAAAAAACAATATAAAATAAACACATCGTCGAACAAATGCAATAAATAAAGATACTTTTTTTTTTGGTTCAGAATATAAGCATTAAACAATGAACTACTATCAATGACCTTGAAGCACATTTTTGCAATCTTGAAGTTCACAACTCACATATGTGTTTAAACATTATTATTAGTCTCTTTTTTTTTTTTTTTTTTTTCCCTTCAGATTTTTAACGCAATACAATTAGTAATTACATCTTTTTTTTTTTTTTTTTTTTGTATGTTCAATGGAAGGAAGTATTGGATTTGTAAAAATTTTCGATTTCCGGTTTTCGACAAGTTTTGAGAGGTTAGACTAGACCACGATTTGACCATTTTTAGAAAATGTCTTGTCTGTCCGTCTGTGTGTGTATGTTATGTGTGACAAAAATTTTGTGGCAACTGTATCTACGGAACTACTGTTCAGAATTACATATAAATTTATATGTAGATGCACCTTGACCTAAATTAGTGCCTATCAACTTTTGGTGTCAATCGCTCGAAAAGTGGCGCTGCTATGCAGCAATAGCATTTATAATATGATTGTCAACTTTCAAATATGCTTAACAATAGTGTTCTAACAGGGATATATTCATTAAAAAATAATAATAATTCAATAAAAAAAAAAATCAATAAAACCAGATCGATTTTTAAAAAAATCTCGTGCTTGCTTTTCTAAAGTAATCATACGAATTATAAGGTATGGTGTTATATGAGAATATATATATATCATCATTACCAATTTCAGCGTCTATCAACCCACTGCAGGATGAAGGCCTCTGCTAGGCGATTCCAAACTGCCCTGTTTTCGCACACACACACACACACACACATATATATATATATATATATATATATATATATATATATATATATATATATATATATAATAATTTATGCATAGATTAAGAAAGGTTTTGATAGAATATTTCGTCTCCTCATTGATTTATTTGATTTCCAATGAAGCCATCTATGATATATGCAACTTCTTAATTGAATGCAACCTATGCAATGAGGTGAAATTTACACCTCATATAACGTATTTCTTAGTAATGTCCTGATGTCTTTTTTTTTTAAGGTTTGTGAGCCCTATTTTAAACCTGATGGAATTATACAAACAATAACATATTTCGATGAAAAAGAAGGAAAGTTATATGAAGTCCCAAGAAATAAACCAATTGTTAAAGATGGTGCTATTCTTACAATTTTCAGTGGCTTGCCATCATGGAGAGCTATTAGGCATAAAAAAAATTACGTTTTATTACCTAATTTATTATTATAGATTATATTTGTGCTTTTATATTATTATTATATGATTAATTTTTATGTAAATTATGGAGCAATCTTCTTCATGTATATGAAACATTTATAATTTTCAATAAAATTATTTTTATCTTGAATTTGTCTTTTATGTATTATTTCAATTACATAGTTTTAATGAAGGAGAAATCTTATTTAAATAAGCCACTTAAATTCATGATTTGAAGAATGTTGAAAGTAATGTTATCAGGTAAGTAAGAGTTATTTTGGATGATCAAATACTTATAAATTATTGTTATATATTAAAATTTCTCTGGGCATAAAATTTACAGAGATGATTAAAAATAAAAATTCTTATTATATATGTTAAAGTGTTTTTTATGCAAATTTTATGTCCACCCTCACCTTAAAAAAAAAAAAAAAAAAAAAAAGTATATCATTAATATTTATGATTTTAAAACTTTAAATAACCTGAAATTTGAGTTCGATGTTATTTATAGTTTAGTACATTGTATCGTCTATACCGTGCATATTGTTTATATTACCTGTATCAATTGTTAAAGCACATTGTATCGTCGTACTTATCTGTAATTTTAATCAGGTGGAAAAAATCCATTATTTAAAAAAATATATGCATATATTCAGGTGGCTTAGATATTAAAAAAAGGAACTTAAAAAAAAAAAAAAAAAAGTTTACATTTATTTTGTAACCACAGCGTATAAAATTAAAGCACCGATGAGAAAATATATATATATATTTCTAAATCCATATATGAGGCTGGGCATAAAAAGTGGACTAAATCATGTGGCGCCACAATCCTCTTGGAATGCCTTGATAAAAAAGTGTTGGATAAATGCGTGCTTTAATCTATAATAATAAAAGAAGATGTCTGTCTGTCTCTCTGTCTGTCTGAGCATCTATACGTTCAGCCCCTACTGAACGCAGAACTACAAAATTTGACATACGGGTGCTCAGAAGCCTGCCCGAGGGGATAGTCAAAACAGAATCTATAATAATAAAAGAAGATGTCTGTCTGTCTGTCTGTCTGTCTGTCTGTCTCTCTGTCTGTCTGTCTGTCTGAGCATCTATACGTTCAGCCCCTACTGAACGCAGAACTACAAAATTTGACATACGGGTGCTCAGAAGTCTGCCCGAGGGGATAGTCAAAACAGAATTTAAAAATTTTAATTAGTTGCGGAGATATTAATTAAAATGTAGACCTATGTCTTAATCAAAAAGCGATCTCAATGACTCAGAATTCACCGAGATTGCATAAAAGTAGATATTTTAACGGAGTTAAAAGCAGAAAAAAATGGAAAATAAATTAGAAATATTAGTCCGATCATTACGAATTTGGTACCAAATGAAAGGGGAATTTTTTCCGAATCTAAGAGTGCAAGCGGCTTATCGATACGTCAATTAGATTTTTTAAAATTAACTAAACTATGAAATTTAGTTGGCAACAGGCAGACGATTTTCTAAGCGGTCTCAATCGGAAACAAAACACATACGAGACAACTGTCTGTGATGAAAACGGAAATGGTTGTAATCAATTAAGATATCATGTGTTTTATACTGGGGGGAAAAATTGCAATTTTCAATTTTTTTCAAATTTTCATTCACGTTACATTTGAATTAATATTCGGCCTAGACAGCATATTATAAAGCTACTGTTCAATTTTCATGAAAATATATGAATAATTAAAAAAATGACATACGCACGGGAGTTTACTGCGATTTAGATAAGCTATTTTTACGATATATCAATAAGCTGCTATTAGACCTGATACGGGAAAAAGGCGCCGCAGGCGCCACCGAGCGGGAGTTTCGTAAAGTCGGATTTTTCAGGGATCGCGAACCAGCTGGTCGCCGAAGGCGGCTAGTGATGAATAAAGGTAGAGAAGAATGATTAAACTAGCAAATTCTTTGTTTCAGTAGTTTGTTAAATTTCCAGTATTCATAGCTGCTAACTTTTTTAATTGATTCCGGAATGTTGTTAGCCCTATCTTCAAACCATATTCTTTGAGGAGTAATTATCTTCATATTTAATTGTAATTACATGCTAAAGAAAATTATTCTATTAAGAATATGGTATGAAGAAAAGGGCGAATGTTAACAACATTCCGGAATAAATTGAAAAAGTTGGCAGCTATGAGTATTTTAATCCAGTTGATGGACAAGTAATATTTTTCAGAAAAGTTTTTAAATATTTTTTCAAGGTTGAACATTTAAAAGGGGAGGGGGGATTAAACAACTACAAAAGTAAAGAGGTTAAGACTAACAACAATGCTTTTACAAAAGCCCCTGCAAACAAGTATGAGGCCACTTCCTCATAAAATATGAGGGATTTTAATCAAATAAATTTTTTTGATTAATCTCTCTCAAATATTATGAGACAGGCTAGTCAAATATTTTTTTTTTCGGGCTAAAATTCCACCACAAATATTATGAGGCAGCTTAGTCAAATAGAGACTAGTTTTCCTTTTCAAATATTACCAGACAGATTAGTCAGGTAAATAGTCTTGACTATCCTGCCTCTTCAGATATTCATTGAAAATTGACTAGCTTGCTTCGTAAAATACCTGTTGGCTGCTGACAAACCGTCTTAATCAAGTGCAGATTCTGACTAACTTGCCTTGTCTGGCAACTGCGGTTGTTGACTAACCTTCCTGGTCAGATAATTATGATTATCGACTAGCCTTCTTTGTCTAATAATATTAACCTTCCTAGTCTGGAGTAGTGTTTTGGTGACTAGTTTAGCAAGTACACTTTTTAGTTTTGGAGACTAGTTCAGCAAGTACACTTTTCAGTTTTGGTGACTAGTTCAGCAAGTACACTTTTCAGTTTTGAAGACTAGTTCAGCAAGTACACTTTTCAGTTTCGGTGACTAGTTCAGCAAGTACACTTTTCAGTTTTGGAGACTAGTTCAGCAAGTACACTTTCTGGCTAGTCAGTTATTTTGGTTAGTCAATTCTGTATTGTCAGCTGAGCATTTTGGCAGGTCACTGTGACCAATTTATTTTTCTGTGTGCAGTCCAGGCATTATTTTCACTCAGTCGGGAAAATAAATTTCAATAAATGATTTTCTTCCCAATCAGTTGATTGTGTGATTTTGATATATATTAAATGATATATGTTTTTAAGCTAAATACATTCATCACTTTTTTTTCTTTCTTTTTTTTTTTTTTATATTTACCCGTTTTGAGGCTTCTTAATTACCGAAGTCAAGTTTTTTAACTTTTGATCTTTGTCTGTGTCACTTAATAACGTAATTTAATAACGAATAATTTCAGAAGATCGAAAAGTTGTATTTTGAAGTTAATATAAGTTTGTTTCTGGAAATGTTTGATCAAGACTGACAAATTTCAAGGAATGTTGCGTGTGAAAGTTGTCTGAATAATGTTAAGTGAACTTTTAATTTTAATAACAGATTTAAATTCTGTATAAATGTAGGTGTAGTAATGAAACGAGCAGTTGAGGGAAAGCCCCCCTCACACAGAATTAATTACTATATAAAACTCTTCTGAAGCCTAATTTGAACTGTTTTAACGTAGGTTTATATAGCAGTACTCATTATCTTTTCCCTTAATTTTCAACCTGTATTTATAGTATTAAATTTCAGGGTAAAAGAAAGTCGTGTGAGTGACACGCCAGATTTTACTTTCTCTTACCCATATATACGGTAGAGGAAGTATTGTTTTTGGGTCAAATTTCCGAAAATGAGTTTTTGTTATATTTGCACGTTTTGAGGTACCCTGAATCCAAAAAATCATGTTTTTAGCAGTTGGTCTAATGTGTATGTCTATCTGTTATCAGTATCTTTCAAGAACAAATAACGGCAAAAAGTCCAAACTTGCTATTCTAAATGTGTATCATTTAGGGATATTAAACTAAACTTTTCATCCAAATGAAGCAAAATTCGTGTACAGGGACATCCAAGAGAACTGAAATACCTTATACCTATGGGGGAATTGCTGGTAAGTGCAATGCAACATCTGACTTAAACAAAACGGAAACAACAAAATTTATTACATGCATAAAAGGGTTTTGTGTAGATTGTTGTATGGAAATCATTCATCATTCATTTATTCAAAATGTTTGATATATTGCAGCTATACTTGAAAACTGCTAGAATTGTAATTCCTTTTGTGTTAGATGTTTTTCAAGTAAGACTAAATTTAAGTGTTCAATATTGTTTATAGTGTATATTGAATATAGACAATATACAGGGCTACCCGAAATTAAGCTAAACGTTCTTCCCTATTGAATGTAATCCATGGAAGTAATTTGTTACATTTTATTATGTCGACAAACACTGCGCAGGAAGCCAAATTAATTTTTCTTAAGTATAATTTAAACAAAGTACTTTTTGAATGTTTAAGTTTATATATATATATATATATATATATATATATACGATCATGTTTTGAAGTGCCCTGATTACGAAAGTCAAATTTTTATCAGTCGATTTGTATGTATATCTGTTATCAGCATAACTTAAAAACAAATAGCTGCAGGAAATTCAAATTTGGCATTTTGAAGTCCATATTAGGCGTCCACTTAAGTATGAAGGGAAATAAATAACAGCTTTGCTTATTTTCTCTATATATTTAAAAAAAAAAAAAAAAGTTACTGTCGCTGGCGTCAAATGTTTTTGTCTGCGACAGCATGTTCTCGCGAAGGGCAGAGTCCTTCGCGTCATGAGAGGTATTAATGTGTTCCGAATACTCCAAGTAAGACATTTCAGCTGCTTAGAAATTTCTATCATTTTAATTAAAGCAGTTATAAACTAAAAATGACATGTTTATGAAGGTACTCTATTTGCCACCTTGAAAAATGTTTCTCCCAGTGACGTTGTTCTTCTGTCATGAAGTCACACGGGAAAATTAAAATATGATCCATGGATGTAGTTAGGTAGGTTGGGTTTAACGTTGCACCAGTACTGCGCTATGGGTAATTGGCGACGGTCTGGGACGCACCCCTAGAGATGTTCCGGAGACATGCCATCACAATTTTGATCCTCCACAGAGGGGGTGGCTCCCCCGCTTTTTGTGATCCCCAGAGGTAGAGGTATAGTTTTGATTGGAACATGGAGGACTTTGCGGCCACGGCAGATTTTATGCGCACCAGCCACCATTAATGTACCCGACGGTCTTTGGCCAGTTCATGTATCGAATCGGCAATCTTCTAATTGTGAGCTCAGCCCTTTACCTACTGGTCTACAATGGCGTGGAACCATTGTTGTTAAAAAAAAAAAAAAAAAAAAAAAGGAAGAAAGAAATGTCAGTGTTGCTAAATAGTAACTATTTTTCCTGTACTTTTATAAAATTAATTTTCTCACACGGGAAAATTAAAATATGATCCATGGTTGTAGGTAGGTATATGTAGTTAGGTAGGTTGGGTTTGACGTCGTACCATTACTGTGCTAGACGACGGTCTGGGATGCACCCCTAGGGATGTTCCGGAGACATGCCACCACATTTTTCTTCCTAAACGGAAGGGGATGGCTCTCCTACTTCCGTGATACCCAAAAATATAATTTTGATGGGAACATGGAGGGCATTGCGACCACGACAGATTTTACGTGCACTAGCCACCGTTAGTGTGCACGACGGTCTTTGACCAGCTTCAGTACCGAACCCGCAATCTTCCAATTACAAGCTCATCGCTCTATAAACTGGGGTGTCGCAGTCCGGATCTATGGTTGTAAAAAAAATATAAAAAGGGTCATATACTAAAGCTGTAATACAAAATGGCCTAGATATTATAAATTTCTTTTCATTCAAAAAAAAAAAAAAAAAAAAACTGATTTTTTAGCATAATTTTCATAAAAATAAATTAAAATAAATAATGTGCTATTAAATATTATATATTTCAATTTGCAATTGAATATAGGGATTTTTATAGTAATTTTCTCTGCTTTTGTCTTGTGTTATGCACTAAAATATTCCTATTCAGTGAAAGGAAAGCAGCGAATAGGTGGGCAGAGCTCTGCCTATGTTAATAAGTAAAGTGAGTCGGGGGGAGGCGAAGCCTCCCTCAGGGGTTGGTGAGCGGAGGGAGCAGGGGCAGAGCCCCCTAATTTTTTAAATAATTGTATACACTGTAATTGAACGGGGAGTCGAGGAGAACGTCTCACACAGAATTACATATCAAATTAAACTGTACCTAAATCTATTTTAGATTATTTTAAAAGTACATTGACATATATTATCTTACGCTGCTGTTCTTAAGGCTTAACATACAATGTATATTTATAGTATTAAAATGCAGGGTAAAAGAAAGTCGTAGGAGTAAAACACCAGATTATTTTTTTACGCAATTATTATCTCTCTCTCTCTACATATATATATAAGAGTACTTCCACTAACTCACTGGCTCACTAACTCATCAACGCACAGCAAAATCTACTGGAGCCACTGATTCGAATCTCGGTCAGCTTATAGAACATATAGTGTAAGCACCCCCTAAAAAGCGATTTTGCAAAATTCGCCTCCCAACGGGGATGAGAGGGCAAAGCATGATTTCACGAAAATATTTATATCGCAAAGAAAAAAAATACGTATATCTGTAAAAATTTTTCTCTAAAATATAGCTAATGCAAATACCTAAAACTATTTTTTTAATTTTAGAAATTTGGCCCTCAAGGGGGTATGGGGGACAAAACGTGATTTCACATGTACAAATCGTGATATCACAAAAAATACCATATATCTGAAAGGAAAACATAACAGATATACGTGAGATTTTTGCTTCAAAATATACCTAAAAACCAATTTCTTCAATTTTAGAAAATCGGTCCCCAACGAAGGGTAGGGGCAAAACCTGACTTCATATGCGCAACAGGTGATTTCACATAACCCTCTAAATATCAAACAAAAAAATAGATATCCGTACAATTTTTACTTTAAAATATAAGAGACAAAAATACCAGAAGCGTATTTTTGGAGTTTTAGGTAATCGTCGACACAGGAGCAGGATACACTCTCATACCAGAAAGTCAATTTAAAAGATTAGGTCTCAAGGAACAGTTTGAACCAACAAATATTGTTTTTAGATCATATACTGAAAATGTATTTGTGCCTTTAGGGAAAGTGCGAGTGAAGGTTGAATATAAAGGGTGTATCTCTAATGAAGATTTATATGTCGTTCCTGATGGGTATGATCCTCTTCTAGGCAGAGTATGGGTTAGACATTTAAAAATCAATCTACATGAAATCGATACAGAAAACAACCCCCAAAATAGAATAGGAAATAAAATCGCTGCAATCAATGATGTCTCTGAGATTATAAATCTTTTTTCAGAAGTGTTCGAACAAAAGGTTGGTTGTGTACCGAATTTCTTAATCAAACTGAAGTTACGTGATGGAACAAAGCCTAGTTACACTCCTGAACGAAATGTACCCTATGCTTTACGAGAAAAATTTGAAAGAAGAATGCTCAAAGAACCTCCTTGCATGTGTAGAAAGATTACGCAACTACGATTTACACGTGAATAGCAAGAAATGTGAATATTTTCGAACAAAAATTGAATATTTAGGTCATGTTATAGAAAACAATAAAATATCACGATCACCTACAAAAGTTGAAGCTATAACACGCATGCCACGACCAAAGAATATTCAAGAACTGCGCCAATTTTTAGGTATGGTAACTTACTATTCTCGATTCATACCAAACGTTTTGACCATTACTTACCCTTTACGCAAGCTTCTGCGGAAACATCAGAAATTTTGCTGGAATAAAGAAAGTGAGCAGGCTTCCATTAAGCTTAAAGAAGAGATATTCAGTGACAGAGTGTTAGTACCTTTCAATCCTGAATTACCTGTTACACTGGCGACAGATGCTAGTCCAGTCGGAGTTGCTGCTATCTTATCACATACCATCGATGATGTAGAAATTCCAATCGCTTTCGCTTCCCGTTCCTTAACAGGAGCTGAAAGAAATTACTCTCAACTTGACCGAGAAGCTTTTGCAATCGTTTTTGGATTTTCTCACTTTTTCGATTATCTTTATGGTAGACATTTCGTCCTAATCACTGATAACCAGCCCTTATCCAGGATATTTCATAGAAAAGCAAGTCTTCCAAAAATGACATCAGCTCGACTGTTGCGCTATGCTTCTTATTTAGCTGGATTTGATTACACTGTCAAATTTAGGAAAGGACTGGAAAATCAAAAAATGTAGATTGTTTATCTAGATCTCCTGTCAACCAGAATTACGCATCGGCAGACACATATATAAACGACGAAGTTCATCAAATATATGCATCTAATATTTTTGAAATATCAACTGAAACTCTAACTGCAGATGCTATCATACAACAGAAAACGATCAGGATTTGTCACAGATCAAACAAGAACTTCAATCAAGCTCCATCAACAGTGACTACATTTTGGATAATGGAATTTTATTTAAGAGTAATCGCATTGTAATACCGAGAAAACTACAGCCTGAAGTCCTAAAAGAATTACATTCCACGCATATTGGAATAACAAAAATGAAACAGTTAGCTCGACGCTATTGTATATGGAAGAATATCGACAAGGACATAGAAAACTTAGTAAAATCTTGCCCAGATTGTTCTTCAGTGAGACATTCCTGCGAGGGCACCCCTTCATCACTGGGATTTACCAATTAATAATTAGGATAGAATTCATATCGATTATGCAGGTCCTATCCAGGGATTTTATTACCTACTCGTTATGGATGCAAAATCACGTTGGCAGTGGCGGATCCAGAACTTACCTTTTGGGGGGGGGGCTAAGATTGTTCAAGGGGGAGATTCGAGATAAAAGAAAAGTTTACAACTGTAATAGTCAATTGTGAATGTCAGTACTTTTGGGGGGGGGGCTTCAGCCCCCTAGCCCCCCCCCCCCCCCCCTTAAATCCGCCACTGCACGTTGGGTAGAAATCAAAGTCTCACAGAAAGCTCCAAATGCTGACATTACCATGAAATTACTTAACAAATTTTTGCAATGCATGGATATCCACTAGTTATGGTTTCTGATAACGCTTCAATTTTCACGAATGAAACATTTAAAAATTTCAGTCGTATGAATGGAATAAAGCAAAAATTTATCGCACCAGGACACCCAGCAACCAATGGCCTTGCGGAACGTAACGTGCAAACACTGAGAGATCGACTAAAATCAATGGCAACAGAAAATCTTCCCATCCACTTAAAACTTCAAAAGATTATTTTTCGATATCGAGCAACGCCTTTAGCAAATGGGAAGTTACCAGCAAAAATGTATCGAAATCGCCAAATTCGTATTAAACTTGACGCACTGTTTCCATACCGCGAAAAGAAATTTGAACAGAAGATTAGACTTCACACTCGAAAAATCTATGTGGGGGATAGAGTGAGAGCAAAATTCTTTATAAACAATAAAACCGTATGGAAACTAGGAGTTATAACTAGAAAACTTTGACATATTCGCTATATAGTTAAATTAGATGAAGGCAGGGAAATCAAGAGACATATTAATCAACTACAGAAATCAGATGTTCAAAGGGAAAATATAGCATCGCCATCAATTCCACACCAGAAATCCTCCCACAACACAAATCATGACCCTGTATATTATCAAGTTATCAATCCTCAAGGAAATGAGCTGAACACATATACAGCCACAGATTAACCACAGATTCCTTTACCACCTGTACGAAGATCTACTATAACGAGGCGTCAACCAGCATACCTACAAGATTATATTTTATCTTAAGGGTTGACTCGGCACTGTATGTTTTTAAGTGGGGGAGAATTATTGTATCCTCCTTGGTTACTTATTTCTATTTCCCCCGAGTTTTGTACTTTCCAAAAAGGAATCTGGCAACATCGATAAAAACTTATTCTATTCTATTCTATTTACATCGATTTGACTATTTCCATGAATAATATTATCGACTATCAAAATACATCAAAATGCTCTTAGAATCTGTATATATGTATATAAAGTAATGTATGGTGCTAAATGTTAATTAAATGTTTATAAAAGTCCATCATTATCTTCATTAATACGCGGCTACTCGCCACCACAGTCACAACAAAAAGTCAAATTGTGCATGTGTAAATCGCTACAATATATATATATATATATATATATATATATATATATTAATGTTTTACCACGACCCTACTATATCACTCTTCGGCGCCAATTCGCCAACGTCCTGAAAACGATGGCCCAGAGTGATTTAGTAGGGCCGTAGTTTTACTTAGAAAATCCGTCTTTATTTTTTAGTATTTTAATCTAATAGTTTTTAAATCAGTAAAAGCATTATTCTCTACTTATTAATAAACTAGTTTGTTGTAGGGCGACTAAGACGCCCGTTGAAAAATAATCGTTTTATTTTATTTATTTCTCACTCTCACTTTAAATAATTCATTTGCTAGCAAGCCCGTGCGAAATTTTCTCACTTTGTTTATCTCTTCGTTACCTTTAAAATTATTATTTTACAGACGTCATTTTTTTCATATGCATGAGCAAATTTATTTTTATTTATTTATTTTTTTTATTTATTTATTTATTTATTTATTTATTTATTTTTTATTTTTTTTTTTTTTTTACGGGAAAGCATATTTTATTTTATGCGGAAAAAAAATTACAACAATTAAAATTTTGAAATGTATTTTAAAGCTTTAATTTTCATATTTTTAATTAATTTTAAAAAATCTAATTATATATTCGTTACAAATAAGGTACCAAATGAAAGGCGTAATTTTTCTGAATCCGTTGGTTTAAACAGCTTATCGATCGCACAATTAAATTTTTTAAAATTTACTAAAGTATGAAAATTAGGAGACGGAGTCCAAGGAAATATCTTAAGCCTACTCTTAAAAGCCTAAAGTGTGACAGAATCAGTTATCCCACGGATGAGGATAACTATATATGCTGGTAACAAGTTTACTTTGTCCTTCCCTCTGCCAAAGTGGAAATGACTCTTTCTTTTCTTTATTGTGGTTACCATAAAATTTGGCGTATACACATTACCACAACATGCCATACTAACCATACACCACGCCTATGATTATAGCAATCATACTTCTCATAGAACTAATAATTCGGAATTCTTCCGGGTGTCCCTGTACACAAACCAATGGAGGTAATTATTCCATTTTCAATAGGAAACATCGCATACTGCGCTTGAATAACATGTATCAGGAATAACATAATAACATTAGTAAATGATGAAAGTGACACTACACACCCCCTTCCCAATGAAAACGATTACAGAAGATAAACTTTTAAGTGACTGGGAAATTTGACACGTCTGTCTGTTTTGGTGGTCTTGTTTTCCTGGTGAGTCGTTGAGTTTTCTTCCGTAGTCTTGACTACAGCCGTTTCCCTATGCTCATTTTTCTTGGAATCTTGTTCTCGGAAAGGGCTATTTCTTTTAACAGAAAACACGGTTTTAATCTGTCGATTGAAACTCTTTTGACTTTTCCCTGAATTTCAATATCGAAATACTTATCCTTTCTCGCTCCTACAGGATATCGTCCAAGATAGACAGGCTGTAGGGAAGAACTATTGACGTTATTGTATTGGAATACGTCAGAACCGTTGCACAGTTGTTTAGAAACAAAGTCTACTTAGTTTCCATGGGTTGTTGTAGGTCGTGGCTTCATATCTATTATTATTTTCTGAAGGTTTTGGGAAAATTCTGACAGTTTCATAGGAGGTATTGTTAAAGAGAATTCTCCTGGTAATGCCAAGATGGTTCCATATGCAAGTTCTGCGGATGAGCACCCTAAGTCTTCCTTGATGGCAGATCTTATGCCTAAAAGAACGAAAGGCAATGCTTCCAGCCATGATTTTGCTTCTAGCAAGTGGCATTTCAGGCTAGCTTTGAAAGTCCTGTGCTGGCGTTCAACCAAACCATTGGCTTGTGGGTGATACGCATTTGTAGTATTCGTAAGAAAATCAAGATATTTTCCCAAAGCTTGAAAGAGTTGACTAGCAAATCGCCTGCCTTGGTCAGATGTTATTCGATTCGGGATTCCGAAGCGAGAAAACCAGATGAAAATTAGAGATTTAGCAATTGATTCAGCAGATTGATCTTCTAATGGTACCACCTCAATCCATCGTGTGTAACGTTCGATGATAGTTAGGATATATCAGAATCCTTTGCACATCGGTAACGGTCCAACCAAATCTATGTTTAAATGCTGGAAATTGTGTTGAGGTACTTTGAATTCTTCTAAAGCTAACTGAGTGTGTCTATGAACTTTTGATCGTTGGCATGGTAAACATGCTCTAATCCATATTTGGCAGCCTTTATTCATATTGGACCATATTAAACGGTTCGTTATCAACTTTGTTGTGGATCTTAGTCCAGAATGTGATAAGTTATGGATCACAAATAGTACAGAAATGGTGTCAGTACGAGAGAGTGTGTCAGCAACGGTATTTTCGTCTACTTGGATGTATCGGATATCAGTTGTGAACTGGCCAATGTATGACAGTTGTCTAGATTGCAGCGGTGAGGCTTTTTCCAAATCTTGTTGGAAGGCAAATGTTATTGGTTTGTGATCTGTATATATTGTAAAAGGTTGGCCTTCTAAGATGCATTTGAAACATTTCACTGCTGTATAGATGGCTAATAGTTCTCTATCGTAGGCACTATATTTTCTTCCTGTTGGTGTCAAAAGAAACTGAAGGGTCGTTTTTCATTGTTTACAGTTTGGTATATGACAGCTCCAATAGCAGTGTCGGAAGCATCAGTTGTCAGAGATATTTCGGCCTTTTCTGATGGTTGACCAAATGTCATGAATGGAAACTCGAATAAGCCAAAAGGCGTGAGAATTGCGGTTTTCGGTATATCTTCCTCACGAACCGTAATTTGTTGATACGCTCTAATGAGGTTTATGGAAGAGAAAACTCTTATCCCTGCTAAAATGTAACATGTAACTACAGTCCGTTAAAAATGGAAGAGTTCTGGGTTTTCCGTTGTTTTCTCCGAAACAACCGTTCCTTTTCTACGTTTTTGCCCCTCCCCCCCTTTCCGTCCCTTCTAATAATTTTACACTTGAAAATATCCGCAATCGATTTATCTTTCCTTGAAACCTAATAATATAAATTTCAAACGCTGTAACTCTTTTTATTTTTCTATTTTATTTTTATTTTTTTTCTGGCCGTTTGCTCCCCCCCTCCCCCTCAAGCCCTTCCTAATAATTCTACACTTTCAAAAATATTCAGAATCGAAATATCGGGCGTTAAAAACAAATATTACGAAATTTCAACGGCATATCTCAATTTAAAATAGTGCAAAATATAATACAAAATTTAATCTCATTTTTTTGTTTATCCACATATTTTCATGAAAATTGAACAGTAGCTTTATAATATGCTGTCTAAGCCGAATATGAATTCAAATGTAACGTGAATTAAAATTTGAAAAAAATTGAAAATTGCAATATTTTTCCCCACTACAAAACACGTGACATCTTGATCGGTTGCAATCATTTCCTTTTTCATGGCAGACGATGGGTCTTCATTTCTGGCATTTGAAATGAAGTTGCCACAGAAAATTCATACTTTAGTTAATTTTAAAAAATCTAATTGTTGTACCGATAAACCACTTGCACACTTAGATTCAGAAAAAATGTCGGGTAAAAAAGAAAAAGTATTTTTTAGTTCCTTCAAATGTATTTTGTTGCTATGGAAACTCCTATCGTCTATTGAAAGATAGATTACGTGTTAGAATAAAATTTAATTAGCAATTAAAATGTAACTGCTTTGTTTATTAATGAAATTTGATGAAATCTTAACTGCAGGTTGGTTTTGTGCTGAATAGGTTGTATATTAAGTGTTGTGTACGAAAAAGAAAATTTGAAGCACTTTGAAATTTGCAATTTTTAACCCCAGTTAAAGGTCATGTGACATTAATGACTTGCACATGTTTTTTTTTCGTTAGAGACAGCCGTTAAAATCGTCTGCTGAATGCTGATAGAATGCCTCTTTTTAAGCAATAAGGATTTTTGGTCATTTTCGCGATCGATATGGGTCAGCATTTTAATTAATATCTCCGAAACTAATTAAGATTTTTAAATTCTGTTTCGAGGAAAACATCGGAAAGGCTCCAGAGCATCCGTATGTCAATTCTTGTACTTCTGCGTTCAATAGGGGCTGAACGTATAAAAGAACAGACAGACAGACAGACAGACAGACAAACCTTTCCATTTATTATTATAGATTACATTCAGTTTTAGCAAATCCAGAAAATCATTGATAACATTTTTGTATGGATCATTAACAGCATTTAAAATTGGGATATTATTATTACTTTGAAAACAAGAGGTTCCAATAATTGTTAACAATGTACTGCCATCAATCAACTTGCGATTTTTAGAATCCACCTAAAGGTTAAAATTTGCAAGAAAATTCATACCTGATATCGGTCTGTTAACTTCCGTAATTACAAAGGCCCAACTGAATGATCGTCGGAGACCAAAATTAGTAGCTTTTAACCATAAGTTCTGATCTTCGTGCCGTTTGCAGCAAAAAGTTCTAATTTTGAGACGTTTCTTTTATCTGCAGGTAAAGGAGGAATAACAGAAAATTCTGCTACTGTACCTATTAAAAAATGGGTAACTGATTCTTTGTCGTTAATGAAGAGACGACTGAGCTCTATCCCTTGTCCCTCCGTCCTCAGTGAAAGACGGGGAGTCAGTTTTCTGAGCTGCTTGTCTGTGGTGTCGATGGGAAGTTACAATTTTTTTTTCTTTTTTTTTTCGCATTTTAAAGACTTTCCTCCAAATTTTCTGTGATGGTAGCAAATATCATGAGGCCTACTACCGCTGGGACTCCTGCCTCTTGATTTTGATCGGTAACGATAATAGCTGTGCCGTTGTTTGGATAAAGCGGAAACCTGTAAACTCAGTTCACTAACAACACCCACTTGACATTAAATAAAGCCAACATACGAAATTTCACGGACGCACTGACGTCACCAAATCTAGTCCCATCTCATTCACTCGCATTTCAGGTTTTCAACTTTAAACCCCTACCCCTCTCTTTCAAATTTTCCACATTAAATTCCTTTCAGTTAATCGTGCATCCAGTATCTGTGTTTTCAAAATGGATATTTCTTTATTACTGTGATTATTATTATTTTTTTTTTTTTTAAGGATTAATATTTATTAAGGTAAGTGTTTTATCTTGACAATTCTTATCCTATTTTTTTTTATATTATTATTATTCTTAAAAATTTGTATCAGTTGCTTAATAAATTTTTAGTTTATTTTAATAATAATTTAGAACGGAAAACTTTGTACACATTAACAATGAACTTTAATCCTTGTATAATATTATTTCCAGTTGTTTTTTGTATCTTTGTTAATGGTTCAATATTTAAAAACTAGTTGGCATAGGTGGACTCTGCTCAGTTCCCCATCATATATAAGTTCTCATAAATTCTAGTGCGAGACATATTATAATCATGTTAAAAGAAATGAATTTGACCAAAGCTTGATACTGTGACAGAATGAAATCCCCGCATAATAGGCTATCCACCATTCACTTCAATATATTTATCTTATTCTAATCTATTAATTTATTTTATCAGGGTCGATTCCGTTGTTTAGTTTTCATGCTACTGTTTCCAATGCAATAATCCTCAAAATTCCTATTTATATGAAAAATTTGCAATTTCGCTATGTTGATAAAATCGTAAATTACGAATAATTTACGAAATTTTCTTATTAGAATATTTGTATTCAATCATGTTCAAACAAATATCATAAAAGTAATTTTGAAGTTGTCTAATGTATTTATGATCCTCAAAATGGAAGTTTATGCTCAATTTTGCCTTATTCTGATATGTTAAGTAAATCGTAAATTCCAAATAACTTACGAATTTTTTAAATTGGAAAAATCATAGTCTATGTTATTCATGCCAGTATCCTAAATAATATTTCAAAAGTGGTTTGATATCTTTACGATGAAAATATCCCTCAAGATTGACGTTTATGTGAAATTTTGCTCTATTCTGCCATGTTAAGAAATTCGTAAATTTCCAATAACTTACGAAATTTTTATATTGGAAAATTCATAGTCATTAATATTCATGCCGGTGTCCTAAATAATATTTCAAAAGTAGTCTGACATCTTTACCATGAAAATATCGCTCAAAACTGACGTTTATGTGAAAATTTGCCCTATACTCTATGTTAAGAAATTCGTAAATTTCCAATAACTTGCGAAATTTTCAAAGTAGCATATTTATAGTTACTGATCGGCATCGAAGCTCATATTTTAAAACTGGTCTGACATTTTTACAGTAAAAAGTTTCCATTTAATGCACGTTTAAGTGAATTTTTGTCCTATTCTCCCATGTTAAGAAAATCGTAAATTTCTAATAACTTGCGAAGTTTTTTAATTCGAATGTTCCAAATAAATAGGGTTGCCAATATCGAAAGTAATATTTTAAAACTTATATGACCTCTCTGCGATTATTTGTTCTTGAGATATCGTGTTAACAGACTAACAAACTAACGGACTAACACATTAACGGACTGACCCACAAACTGACACCCTACAGACAGACACCATACAAATTTTGTCATTTTCGGATTCCTCACACCTGAAAATGTGTAAAAAAGTCAAAAAACCGAGGTCGAAATTTTTCACGATTACCTAAGTTCCCCATACCTATAGTATGATAGGGAACTAATATTTTGATCTGCTTATTCAGAAAAATAATACATGACAATATACATAAAGGAATAATTAATACAGTCGAACCTTGTTAATGTGAACACTGTTAACGTGAATTACTTTTAACATGAACTGTTTCCACAATCCTCATCAAAATGAAGATTACTTTAGTTATATAAATATTTGTTACTGATAGCATGAACTACTGATAACAAAAACAGATTTTTTATCCCCCTTGAGGTTGGACGAGGTTGGACTGTATATGTGTGCGTGTTTGTCAATTTTTATTTTTTTTTAAATATCACTATCTGAATCGTGTTTCCGCTGTGGCTGTGGCACCGTATAGCAGGCATGCTACGCACGCGCTGCAAAATCCACTTTCCTGCACCAGGGGAGCAGTATGCTGTATACGAACATCACCAATCACCTTAAATTTCCAAAACCTTTCAAATAAGGTGTCGCATGGTGGTGTCAACTGTAAAATCCTTTAGTTGCACTTTCCACCGCCAGGGGCACAGTGGGTTCTGTACGAACTTCACCAATGGTCAGGAAATACCAAGACCTTTAAAATAAGATGTAAAATGAGAGGGTGAACTACAAAATCCCCATGTTCCATTTTTCCCCACCAGGGGGCGCACTACATTGTATAGAAACATCCCCAATCAACATGGAATTTCAAGACATTTATCACCAGTCGCCTTGGATTTCCAAGACATTTTAAATAAGGTGTCACATGGTGGTGTCAACTGCAAAATACTTTAGTTGCACTTTCCACCGCCAGGGGGCGTAGTGTGTTCTGAACGAACATCTCAATCGGTCAGAAAATACCAAGACCTTTAAAATAAGCTGTAACATGATAGCGTCTATAATAAAACTACCTAGTTCCATTTTTCAACACCAGGGCCGCACTATATTGTATACGAACATCACCAATCAACATGAAATTTCAAGATCTTTAAAATGAGGGGCTACATGTGTCGGTCTAGAACGGATTTCCCCCTCTAACTAATTTCCCCCCCTTTCCCCTCCTCCAAATCTATTTTCCACCTTTTTCCCTTTTAAAATCAAAAATGCCAAATTCGCAGAAAGCGATTTTTTAGTATTTAAGTCTAGTCCCTCCGTGTACAATTTCTTCACCGTGAAGTAATTTGGATCTGAGTTATGCTCGCATACCTGTTTTTAACCCCTGCCCCCCAGGGGGGGGGGGAACCGTTCGACTTTTTATATTTTTCTCTTTTCATAACACATCTACAGACCAAGACATTTTTAGACACCTAAACCAAATTTTTACACCTAGCCGTTCTCTCAATTTAGTGGAGACAGACAAAAACACGTTTCAAATTAATATATAGATGAATAATGACAGAAACTTACTGTTAGTGTTAGCAACGCATTAATTATTATTAATTATTTTCTTCGTTTTCGGAATAAACATCGAAGATGCTCGAATTAGCAGGAAAGGGAAGCGAAAAGGAAATCTATGCAGGAATTATAGTTAATTTAAAGATCGCAGGCTAAATAATTAACAATAGTTATAAAAATATTCATAATTTCAAAATTCCCAGTCTTGGGGAAATTTCAAAATTCCCAATTTTGTCTTAAATTCCCAAGGAAAAAAACAAGGTGTTTTGAAAGCCTTGCATCTCTACATTCATCGCAATCATTTATTCGGTGGGCGTTTTGCAAACTCACGTCACTGCTTGCAAGCGTTCCGACCACGGAGTAAGAGATAACTGGAGGGGAAACTCCAATGGCCGAAACCTTGAAAAACTGCAATATATTTTTAGGTAATATAGATGATGCCACTCGTCGGTAGATGTCCGATTATCTTCGTTCCGTAATGCTTTTCAATTGCAAAAATGTTCATTTAATAACATTCTTTAACGAAAATAATGATTTTTGTGAAAGTCAACGAAAAATAATTACAAGATAAAAAGATCTTTTTATATATCATGTTTTTAAATTTTCTGTTCAATCATATAAACGCTACCGAAGGCCGCGGAAACCCCGAGCAATTGGATAAATTTTTAAAAAAATTCATTGCTCTCGTGTTTTGAGCTATTATAAAAGTTTCAAATGTCTAGCGAGTCAGGAAGTTAGTGAAAAATCGATTGCAAGCTTTGTACTGGTAACGCTGCCGAAGGCAGCAGGAACCCGAAACATTTGGTTAAAAATATTTTTAAAATGCATTTTCACCGTATTCTGAACTATTCTGAAAGTTTCAAATGTCTAGCTAGTCAGGAAGTTAGTTAAATAAATTTTCTGTTGAATCATATAAACGCTGCTGAAGGCAGTAGGGACCTGAAACAGTTGACTAAAAGTATAAAAAAAATGTATTGTCACTGTATTCAGAGCTATCCCGAAAGTTTCAAATGTCTAGCTAGTCGAGAAGTTAGGGAAAAATCGATTGCAATCTTGGTACTGATAACGCTGCCGAAGGCAGCAGGAACCGAAACAATTGGCTAAAGGTATTAAAAAAATGCATTTTAACCGTATTCTGAACTATTCTGAAAGTTTCAAATGTCTAGCTAGTCGGGAAGTTTGTTAAATAAATTTTCGTTCGAATCATATAAACGCTGCCGAATGCAGTAGGGACCTGAAACAGTTGACTAAAAGTATAAAAAAAAATGTATTGTCACTGTATTCTGAGCTACCCTGAAAGTTTCAAATGTCTAGCTAGTCGAGAAGTTAGTAAAAAATCGATTACAAGCTTTGTACTGGTAACGCTGCCGAAGGCAGCAGGAACCCGGAGTAGTTGGTTAAAAATATTTACAAAATGCATTTTCACCGTGTTCAGAACTATTCTGAAAGTTTCCAATGTCTAGCTAGCCGGGAAGTTAGTTAAATAAATTTTCTGTTGAATCATATAAACGCTGCCGAAGGCAGTGGGGACCTGAAACAGTTGACTAAAAGTATTAAAAAAATGTATTGTCACCGTGTTTTGAGCTATCCTGAAAGTTTCAAATGTCTAGCTAGTCGGAAAGTTAGGAAAAAATCGATTGCAATGCTTGTTCTGATAACGCTGCCGAAGGCAGCGGGAACCCGAAACAGTTAGCTAAAGGTATTAAAAATATGCATTTTAACCTTATTCTGAACTATTCTGAAAGTTTCAAATGTCTAGCTAGTCGGGAAGTTAGTTAAATAAGTTTTCTGCCGAATCATATAAACGCTGTCGAAGGCAGCGGAACCTGAAGCAGTTAACTAAAATTATTAGAAAAATGTATTGTCACCGTGTTGTGAGCTGTCCTGAAAATTTCAAATATCTAGCTAGTCGGGAAGTTAGTTAAAAGTCGATTGCAAGATTTGTCCCTGACAAACACACAAACACACAAGAATCGAAGCTAATAAAAACATGGTAATGAATTCGATTACACAGAGTTTTCTTAACAAAATATATTTTTTTACAAGAAGTATGTGATACTTGTTATTTTAAAAAAGTCTGTTTTGTATAAGCTGTCATCAAAAGGAAAATTAATTAAAAGGGACATTTAATTTCAAATAATTTATAAATATTTTTTTTAAAGTATTTTTTATAATTTTTATTATATTATATAATTATTATTATTTTTTTATCCCAATGAAATATGAAATTAATTCCATGAAAAGAAAAAAAAAATCTTGGTAAAAGTAATAAATATTTTTGATTGTCAAATGCAATTTTACTATATGCAAACTGTTTGAAAAAGTAAATTTTAGACCACATTCGTGGTGTGATGTTGGGATTATAAGGCCAATTGACAGCACTTGGGTTTTAGGCCTGAGTAGAATGCCATCAGTGTGTCTTCTTATGGGATCCTAGCCAGTAGTTATGCAAGTTCCGGAGAAAATCACGGAAAACTCTAATCGGCTAGGTCCGCGAGTGCTACTTGGAATTAAACTCGACATTTCCCGTCGATCAGCTTGAAAAGAACACCATATTAAAGAAAAACACTCTGTTTATGGTAGGTGCCCTATTGTCTTCGTTCTGTAATGCTTTGCAACTTGCAGAAATGTCCATATAAAAAAGTTTTTTAACAAAAAGAATGATTTTTGAGAAATTCACGAAAAGTGAATTTGATTATACTGGGTTTACTTAAAACATATATTTTTTTTTTACAAGAAGTATGCGAGGCTTGTTATTTTAAAAAAGCCAGTTTTGTGTAAGCTGTCGTCAAAATGAAAATTAATCAAAGGGATATTCAATTTCAAATAATTTATACAAGCAACTTTTTTTTTTTTTTTAAATATATTTTATAATTTTTATTTCCTTATATCATTATTATTATTATTATTATTATTTAATCCCAATGAAATACGAAATACATTCCATTAAAGAAAAGTCTACATAAAAGCAATGAATATTTTAAATTTAAGATGGAGTGCAATTTTAGAGTCTTAGGCCAATGAGGTTGTTGCCGCTCACCTTAGTTTGGCTATATGCGCAACCTTGGCGCGCATCTCTTGTTCACTTGCATTCCCGCCTTAGCGGAGAAGTTGTATTGTTTTTCGTTATAAGAGTAACATCTCTCTTGTTTATCTTGTTCGGTGATATGGTTCACCTTTTTTTTTATAGTTTGCGTTGACTATGGTGTCAACATACTTGGAATACGTTAATAAAACGTTATCTATAAATTGTATATATGTAAATATGTACATACGATATGTTTAATAGTTTAATTAAATGTTTGTGAAGTAATAACTTCAGAATAGTAATTATTAAAGTGATATACAGTCCACTCATAAAGTATCGTCAACATTTGGTCTAGTAGAACCGGAGGAAGATCAATCGTAATATAATGAAATAGTGGTGGTGCTCATTGATGAAAGTAATTATGGATAAAAATAAATTAGTTATCCTAAATCGACAACGTGGAACTTTGAAAGGCCAACTGACAAAAATATCAACATATTTGGATAATGTTGATGAGGACAATAAAGACATTATAACTCTAGAAATAAAGAAGGATTATCTTCAAAAAATAGTAACCAAACTCGATGATTTGAAAATACAGTACTTCGAAATAGCTGATGAAGCGGACCTTGAAGTTCAGCTCAACGCATTCGCAGAACTGGAAGAAGAGGCAGAAAAATTAGAGGTAAGGCTTCGAAAATTCTTACACTCTAATAACATTAGTAAAAATGTAAATGAAATTATGTCAAATGAATCTAAAGCAAATAATTCTATTATCAATTTTCGATTGCCTGAAATTCCTTTACCCAAATTTAATGGACAATATAATGAATGGTATAGTTTTAAAGATCAATTTATAACCTTAATTGATCAGAATGATAAACTTTCAGATAACCAAAAGTTATATTATCTAAAATCTACACTTTGTGGAAGAGCACTAGATGTAATTACCGAAGACGATTCATATATTTCGCTTTTTAAAGCATTGGAAGATAGATTCCAAAACAAAAGAATGATTGTAAATTCTCACTTAAATGAGATATTGAACGTAGAGAATCTGTCTCAAGATTTAGTTAAAAATTTGCGAACAATAACAGATAGCTGTCAAAAAAATATTCGAGCACTCAAAGGTATAGGATTGGAATTGAATCCCTTTACGGAGGCCTTACTTATAAATTTAATTCTGAAACAGATCGATAAAGAAACTAAAAAACAATTTGAATTATCTTTAAGTTCTACAGAATTGCCAACATGGTGCGATTTCATTAACTTTTTACAAAAAAGAAGTTTGGTGTTGGAAAACTTACAATGCGTTTCGAATACGAAACCGAAATTAATGAATGCGGAAAAGAGTACTAGAATAAAAACTTTCTTTTCTAAAAATGATTCTTTTAACGATCCAAACTGTCCCCTTTGTAAAAGAAATCATTCTTTAGCTAAATGTTGTGAATTCTTAAAATTAAATGAATACGAAAGATTCCTAACAGTAAAAAAGTATTTGTTATGTATTAATTGTTTGAAATCGAAGCATCAGGTATCGAATTGTAAGAGTAAGCAATCCTGTTATATGTGTTCTAAAAGACACAATCCACTCCT
This sequence comes from Salticus scenicus, assembly GCA_963930645.1. Lineage (NCBI taxonomy): Eukaryota > Metazoa > Arthropoda > Arachnida > Araneae > Salticidae > Salticus > Salticus scenicus. Next base: position 178,888,588 of record OZ005653.1, read on the forward strand.
ACATCGTTTTCTGCCGGAAACAAAAAGTAATAATTTTCCATCTAAACCGCAAACAGAAAATCCAAATAACCAGACAGATGCAGACATACGGCACCTGTCTCCTTCGGATGATGATTCATATTCTCAATTGCAGAAGAAAAAAAAAGAGGTTTCGATGACATTATATAACGAGATTAATAATCCCATCTTAAAAAGTGAAAAACATATATTGCTGTCAACTGCTATAGTTTATTTGGAAAGTAGCAATAAAAAAAAGATTCCGGTTTGTGTAATTATTGACAATGGTAGTCAATGTAACCTGTTAGACAGAGAACTCGCTCATTTATTGAATTTGCAAAAAAGGAAATGCGATATTCATATTTCAGGAATTAATGGTAAGATGACAAATGTGAAATCTTCAATACGTACCATTATTTCCAATAAAGATGATTCATTTAGTGAACCAATTGAATTTTTAATTACACCTAAAATAACAGAATTCATTCCTTCACACAATATAAACATAAGAAGTTTAAATCTACCACATGACCTTGAATTAGCTGATAGTGAATTTTGGAAAAAATCTAAAATAAATGCTTTAGTTGGTGCTGAATTTTTCTATGAAATATTAAAAGCAGATAAATTTAAAATAGGACAATTCACCTTTCAGAATAGCGTTTTTGGGTATATTGCTGCGGGAACCATAGACCGCAATGTATCTGAAAATACTTTTTGCGGTTTTGCTGCATGCCATGATTATCTTAATGAAACCATTCAAAAATTCTGGAAAATAGAAGCTCCTGAAATTGACTTACGTCCAATTAGTCAGGAAGAACAATTGTGTGAGAAACATTTTTTAGAGACTTATCGGAGAGATAAATCGGGAAGATTTATGGTAGCCATGCCTTTGAAGGAAGATGCTAGGATCCTTGGGGAGTCTAAATCTATCGCAGAAAAACGGCTCAAGCAGTTATGGAATCGTTTAGAAAAGAATTCAACCATGCGAAATCTTTATTGTGATTTTATTAAAGAATACACTAATTTAAATCATATTTCCTTACTTGACTTTTCTAAAGAGACATACCCTGAGTACACATTCTCTGATAAGGAAACCAAAGCCCTAGGGGTTGCCTGGAAACCCAATTTAGATGCTTTCACATTTAAAATAAATTTGTGTCAGTTAAAGTCTATGACAAAGAGAAGCATTTTATCAGACATTGCTCGTATTTTCGACATATTGGGTCTCATCGGTCCTGTTATTGTCAAAGCCAAGTTGTTTATGCAGGAACTATGGAAATTAAAATTGGACTGGAATGACCCTATTCCAAGCCCTATTGCTCAAAATTGGCTAGAATTCGCCACTTCGTTAAAAGCTCTTGAACAACTTAGAATAAATCGCTATGTTTTAATTCCTGAAGCACAACAAATAAACTTACACGGATTCGCCGACGCATCGTCATTAGCTTTTGGAGCAGCCGTGTATATTCAGTCTATTCATAATTCTGAAATTGTCTCCAATTTGGTTAGCAGCAAATCTCAAGTTGCACCTCTAAAAACTGTTTCTATCCCTCGACTCGAGTTATCTGGTTGTCTTTTGTTATGCAAATTAATTGTGAAAATTTTGAAATCTTTGAGATTACAAATCAATAATATTTATCTCTATACAGACTCTCAAATAGCTCTTGCCTGGATCCAAACCGAGCCATGGAAATTGAAAACATTTGTTGGCAACAGGGTTGCCAAAATTCAAGAACTGTCTAAAAACTTCACATGGAACCATGTGTCCTCTGCGGAAAATCCTGCAGATTTAATTTCACGAGGTCTAACTACCACCGATTTAATGGATAATCAGTTGTGGTGGCAGGGACCAGACTTTCTAAGTAAATCCAGTAGTATCATAAACAATGACTCTGACTATCTGTCCCCCAGTGATAATAGTATTGTGATGAGTGAGTTGAAAAATAATCACCAGGGTGACGCTAACCCTGCAGTGTTGTGTGGATTAATCCAATCCACGGATTCTTCCCAGAACTTTTATAATCATTTGTTTTCATTAACAAATAATTTTTGTAAATTAATTAGAATATGTAGTTTTATTTTTAGATTTATTAGGAATACAAGAGCAAAGGCAAATAAAGTAACTGGACCACTCCGAAGCACCGAATTAAACGACTCTGAAATGCATTTAATCAGACAGGTACAGTATACACAGTTTGCCGCAGAATTGATCTGCTTAGAGAAAAAGAAGCCCGTATCAGGTAAATTAAATTGTTTTAATCCAATTTTAGATTCTCAGGGACTCCTAAGAGTCGGTGGAAGGCTGGAAAATGCTAATTTAAATTTTGATAGTAAACATCCTCTTTTGTTGCCCCACGACCATAAATTATCTTCCATGATTATGGAACATTTCCATAAAAAATTCTTTCATGTAGGACCTCAAGCTTTGTTATACCACGTTAGAAAAAAATATTGGATAGTTAGTGGGAGATCTTTAGCTCGGAAAATATTTCGTAACTGCGTAACGTGTTACAAAATTAAACCTTTAACGGTCAATCAACTTATGGGAAATTTGCCAAAGGAACGAGTAAATGTGACTCATCCATTTCATTGTACCGGTATAGATTTCTGTGGCCCTTTTTTAATTAAATATCGGGGTCAAAGAAAAGGAATCTATAACAAAATTTTTGTTTGTATTTTTATTTGCATGCCTACTAAAGCCGTGCATCTAGAGGTAGTTAGCGATTTAACATCCGAAGCTTTTATCGCAACTTTAAAAAGATTTTTTGCTAGACGAGGCAAAGCCCAAACATTATTCAGTGACAATGCAACAAATTTTGTTAGTGCAAATAATGAATTAAAAAGGTTACATAGATTAGCTACTCAGCCTGATGAAAACCTTACTAATTTTTTAAATTCAGATAATATTAATTGGAAATTTCTGCCACCCCGTGCCCCAAATTTTGGAAGACTATGGGAGGCAGGCGTAAAATCGTTTAAGTATCATTTGAAACGCGCAGTAGGAAACGCTAAATTAACATATGAGGAATTCTTAACCGTTGTTTGTCAAATTGAGGGAATCCTCAATTCTCGACCCCTTACCCCCCTTTCAAGCGATATCGAAGATTTGGACGTCTTGACTCCCGGCCATTTTTTAGTTGGTCGACCCATCACAGCGGTGATCGAACCCGAGATCTCTGGCATTCCAGATAATCGATTAGATACCTGGCAAAAATTAACTAAAATAGTTCAAGGAATATGGAAAAAGTGGCAATGTCATTATTTAAATACGTTACAACAAAGAAACAAATGGAAATTTGAAACAAATAACATTAAAAATGGGGATATGGTACTATTAAAGGAAGAAAACTTGCCCATATGTAGTTGGATTTTGGGTAGAATAGTAGAAATTATTCCAGGAAAGGATAACAAAATACGCGTAGTTTCTGTCAAAACAAGAAATGGGACATATAAACGACCTATTTCAAAAATTGCTCTTTTGCCTTTGGAAAAGTAAAAAAAAAAAAAAAAAAAAAAAAAAAAAAAAAAAAAAATGTTTGAAAATGAATAATGTATTTAGTTAAAGTTAATTTGCTTATTGTATTTCATTTGTATTATTTTATTGTTTACAATGTTATTAATATTTCTCTTGTATAAGTTTTATTATTTAAATTGCATATATAATATTTTTGTATAATTAATTATAATTAGGCTATTACATATTAGAACTGTAATTTTGAAACAATGTTTCAAGGTGGGCCGGTATGTTGCCGCTCACCTTAGTTTGGCTATATGCGCAACCTTGGCGCGCATCTCTTGTTCACTTGCATTCCCGCCTTAGCGGAGAAGTTGTATTGTTTTTCGTTATAAGAGTAACATCTCTCTTGTTTATCTTGTTCGGTGATATGGTTCACCTTTTTTTTATAGTTTGCGTTGACTATGGTGTCAACATACTTGGAATACGTTAATAAAACGTTATCTATAAATTGTATATATGTAAATATGTACATACGATATGTTTAATAGTTTAATTAAATGTTTGTGAAGTAATAACTTCAGAATAGTAATTATTAAAGTGATATACAGTCCACTCATAAAGTATCGTCAACAGAGGTCTTAGACCTGAGTAAATACCCTGCCCTACATTGTAGTTTTTTTTTCAGTACATTTACATTGTATTCCAGCGAGCTTCGGAGAAAACCACAGAAAACACCCTGCGATAGGTTGGTGAACGCGACTTGGTATCAAACCCAGCACTTCCCGTCAAACAACTTTGAGAACATAGCCATTCGGTGAATCGGGAGGCAGGTAAAAAGCAAAATTCTTTAAAAATATATGTTTAGACGAAATAATATGTTGGTGTTAAGGCAATTAACTTCACGAGGCTTTTGTGAATCAGTTATGTCTTATGTGTCCTACACATAACTGACACCTCAACACATAACTCCTTGGGTTATGTGTTCCCAACACATAACCCAAGGAGTGAAAAGTGGGGGACTTTCTAAGGGATCCCAGCACATATTTACCTGCGTTTCAGAGAAAACCACGGAAAACCTCGAACGGCTATTCGACGAGCACAACCTAAGATCAAACCCAGCTCTTCCAATCTACCAACTTCAAAAGCAGTATCACGCCACTCAGAAATGTGTGGAGATTGGTATATTATAAGGTGAAAAATAAATTATTATTATATAAATATTACTATTTATAAACTAAATTAATCATATATATTATTTTAAAATAATTAGTTATATTTATAAATTAATTTTATAGAAACTAAATCATATATTATTGTTACGAAATTGTAAATAATTGTGTTTATTTCTGTATAAATTCTTTCAAAGAGGCTTAGTAAGTTGATAAAGTGCTAATTTTGTGCATTTCTATACTCGGGGAAAGGATAACTTGACAGTGTGTATTAGCCTGTAGAAATTACACATCCGCGAAAGAAAATAGTTCTTTACTATATTTAAGTGTAATAAACTTTTTCTCGATTTTTTTTTTATTCTGGTAAACTGAAAAAGGATTAACTATTTAAACTAAACATATTTATGTTAACACATGGAATTCTTTGTAATAGATAAGCATAAAATTTATATCAATGTATTGTTTCGCGAAGAAAGTCTGTTGGCGAAATATTGGGGGAAGAGGGAATACCGGAAGCAACCTTTTAACCCCTATTGTGAGTGCGAAACAGTTTGGTGGGGCTAATAGATTACTTTATTTTCGAAAATTTGAAGATAATTAATGCACAGTCCGCTTCTTTAATTTCACAACTGTTAAAAATAGAGTAAAAATTTTGACGGATTTGAACTTTTGGGAAATTTTCACACCAGATTCACACCAAATATGTCAATGAAATATTCAAGCTCACAGGAATAAGGAAAAATATTTTTCGACAAATACTTTTTCTTTTTCGTTATTATTATTACATTGATAATATAATTTCAATTCGTTTACGCATTGTTATTATTTTTATTTCCAATACAAACAACTAATAGTGTTTACATTAATTTATACTATGCACTATATACTAAAGATTTTACTTTTTTTTTTTTTTTTTTCTGGAACAGAACAATAAAAGAAAAACATAATTATCTTTAATAATAATAATAATAATAATTATCACATATATATATATATATATATATATGTAAAATTTATATATAAATGGGAGACAGATCATTTATTTAAAGCCGAAATTACATAATTAGCAAGCATTACATTGTAAAACAAATTTTATTTTAATGGATATTTACTTAAAGAAAATTAATTGGGAAATAAATACTGTTTGAGACTTTATAACAAATTGATCGATACCTTGGAGAGGAATTACAAAATTTTAAAGATATGTAGAGCAATTATGTAGGATTTTCTATATTGCAGTTTAAAATATTTACTTTTAAAGATATCATTATAAAAAATTTTGATTAGAAAAAGCTTACATTGAATAGAATTATTACTTATAATTCTGTGGATTTAGTTGGTAAAATAATTTCATCAAGTGAATAAAAACTATATTGTTTAACAAAAATAATAAATTAAATTAAATTAAATTAAATTAAAAATAAATAAATAAAGGCTGATAGTGGTCAAGTGAATTGAAATGAAATTTAAATTCTGTCCTACACATAGTATAATTTTGTGAAATTGGCAATTGCTCTACATAATTTACTACAATAGTTATTTTTTGATTTAAATATACAAATATCCTTAAAAAAATGGGAGAGGGTTCTTAACTTTGTTTATAAATTGTAGCCCTTTGAAACGGTTACTATATAAATTTCTGAAAATTTCTGTCGAACATTATCTCTCAATTTTACCTTTAATATTTTTTTAACTGTACCAAAGGGAAAACAAAATCACAAAATAAAAAGATAAATCGTTTTATTTAGTCTATGCTGTCGGAAAGAAATAGTCCTCAATAAAAAAGTGGAAACATTGTTTCTGAAAATTTTAAGATTGCTTTTAAATTTAATATCACACATTAATATCAAAGCATGCTTATCCATTCAATATATTAAAATAAATTGAAAAATGCGTGAAATGACATGCTTTCATTCCTATTCCAAAGAATCCAATAACGTAACATTTCCCTCTTTCTCATCTATAAAAATCTCATTCCAACCTCCTAAAAATGCTATGAAAATAAATGTTTCAACTCAGTTTTTAAAAATAGCAGTCGCAAAGGTGTGTGTTTATCAGTATTAAATAAATACATCAAGACAAATCATATTTACAAGTAAATTAAAATTCGCTTCCCTTTCATATAAATTGTAAGTTTCTTAATTTTATTCAGAAATAAATATATAAAAATTCTCATATTCACATTTAGCATAAAAAATCGGGATACAGACAAAATGAATGTATAAACAAATTGTAAACAGAGATTCTCTCTGCATATGAAAATTTACTATATTTATTTATTTATTTTAAATTAATATTTTTTAAATATTTTCATAAAAGCTTTAAACTATTTCCACTTTCTCATTTTTTTACTGCTTTTAACATTTACTGATTAACCGGTAAATAATAATGCAAATTGAAAATCTATTACGTTTTGTTCATTTAGAACTTTTTGTTCATTTTCTCCACAGAAGCAGAAGATACTGCCATTTAAAAATCACAGTTTAAATCTTATGATAAAATAATTTTTCTGCCAAAATATATTCGAAATATTTCAAAAGTATATTTTTAAATTATATATATATATATATATATATATATATATATATATATATATATATATAATAATCAGTTTCTCTTTAAAGAAAACAAAGACAAAAAATGTACTGTCAGATAATATTTTATTTAATTTTTTTCCTTTTTCAAAATATTTAAGTATTAACCTTTTTGTTTTGTTTTTCTCTCAAGGTAAAATGTAGTATATTACATAATTTGCAGTAATATGGATTTACAATAAATTGTAAGTAATGAATTTAGTGTAAATTCATTTATAAAGAAACTAAAAAATATACTCTGAAAAAATATTTTTACTTTAATCGAAAAAAGAAAAAGAAAAAACTTTCCGAAATCATCGCTAAATCGCCCGATATCGCAACCCAATTAACGCCAAGTGCGTAAACAGGTCTCTGTAGCCTTTGCAATACTGACAAGTTATGCGTTCCCCGAGTATAGTCGTTTTAGCGTTGAAATAGCCTTATTTTCCCTTAAAAACGCATTAAAAAGCCCCAGTAATGCAGGTAATGGATTTGGCGAAAAATTTGGCGACTTTTTCCCACCTTGGCGATTTTTTTTGGCGACCTTGGCGAGAAAATCCTTATATGGGATATACCAAATATGGAAGCTGTAAGTTGATTGGTTGACCACTTTCTAGAGTTTTCTCGAAAAATCTGGGTTCCATGGAACAGCATGTAAGGAGCGCTTCCTCGCCAAGGCAGTTAGTTCAGTTCAGATCTCAGCCAGCTTCGCTAGTGCTTGCATTGCTCTTAAGCCTCTTTGAGAGAGACTTGCTTCAAGTGTTATTGTTATACAGTTTGTACTGTGGATTTGCTATTGACAGCTGTTGTTTAAGCTGTAGTTACTGCTTGAATTGAAGCTGATAATTGGTTTATTGACCTGTATTTTTCTGGAACTTTCTGTGAATAAATTACTGAATTTTTGTACGTTTGGCCTTTCATTCTCAGACAACTCACGAACCCCCAAGTACGCAACATTTCTGGTGTCAGGAGTGGGGTTTGTCTGTGAATGGTGATAACGAGAGCTATGGAGCAAGAGATGAAAAAAATTTTAGAAGGTCTCACTGCTCAGATGAATGAGTTAAGATCTGGATTGATAGAGAAAATGGAAACAGGACAGGAGAAGATGGAAACCGGATTGATCGAAAGAATGAAAGAAGGACAAAGAGAGATGAAAGAAAGTATGGAAGCATCGCAAAGAGAGATGAAAGATAGCCTCAGTCACGAGATGAATGAAATGAAAGCCGGACAGAAAGAATTGAAAGACGGCTTGACTGAAGAAATGAAGGAAATGAAAGACACTATGGGTGAAGTTGAGGAAGAAATTAAATCTAATCAAGATGAGATGAAGAGAGAGCTTTCAATGGTGAAAGAATCAATCGAAAGTAAATTATCGGATATGGGAAGCAGAATAGATGGAATAGAAGAGAAAGTTTTGAAAATAGAAGGAAGTTTTGAAGAGAAAGCTATAAAGATAGAAGAAAATGTTATGAAGGTTGAAGAGAAAGCTATGAAGATAGAAGAAAATGTTATGAAGGTTGAAGAGAAAGCTATGAAGATAGAAGAAAATGTTATGAAGGTTGAAGAGAAAGCTATGAAGATAGAAGAGAATGTTATGAAGGTTGAAGAGAGTGTTACGAAAATAGAACGGAGTTTCGAGGAGAAAGTTAAAGAAAACTTTGATCAAGAGCTGAAAGGAAGGTTTTTAGAGATAGAAGATCTGGAGAGAAAAGTGGAAGAAAAGTTAGAATCCCTGCCCCAGGAAACTGAAAAGAAAGAGAGAAGAATCCAGAATCAGGAATTTATTAAGCTTTCCACCTACGACGGCAGTTCCTCGTGGCATGTATATAAAACGCAGTTTTCCATCGTAGCTGAAGCTAACGGCTGGGACTCTACCGCCAAGTCAGTCCACTTAGCAGCAGCATTACGGGGAGATGCAGCCGAGATACTGAGAAATGTTACTAAGGAAGAAAGGAACGACTTCGAGGCCTTGACTAGAGCACTGGAGCTACGTTTCGGAGAGAAGTGTTCTAAGGACTATAGTCGCCTCCAGCTAAAGTCCCGTTACCAGAAAACGGGCGAAAGTTTGCAAGAGCTGGCAGCGGACATTCAGAGATTGTCACACCTAGCATTCTCAGACTGTCAAGCTGACACTCGAAACGACTTAGCTCTTCAGTACTTTATCGATGCTGTTCGTGATCCAGAAATTCAAAAAGCGCTAAGACTCTCCAACATCAGAGACGTAGAATCAGCTTTAGGCTATGCACTTAGGATAGAGGCAGCCCAACAAGCCTCCCGTAAAGACCGCCATACCATAAGAGCAGTCTCATTAAATGATACGCCTGCTGATGAAAATGAAATGAAGAGAAGTATCGAAGAGATCTTAAAGAGATTGCGCAGCCTGGAGAATAAAAAGGAAATAAAGGACCGGAAGATAAAGTGCTGGGGCTGTGGAGGGAATGGTCACGTGAAGAGGAACTGCCCTGTACGACCAACTATAGGAAATCACCCGGCTTCACCATCACTGCAGGGAAACTAAGAGGAGGCCATCTCGCGGGGCGGAGGTTACCTGAAATTAAAGAGCCCCAATTTACAGTATTCCATGTTTCATCGATGAGTGGCGGCGATAATGGACTTCACGTCTATGGCCAAGTCAACAACGCCACCTGCCGGATGATTCTGGACACAGGAGCCAACGTGACCATCATTAGAACGGATTTGGCTCAAGAACTAAAAGAGAAGATCGTCTGGACGCCGCCCTGTGTTAAACTCCAAACTGTGACCGGAGACGAAATCAAAATATATGGAAAAATGAACTTGACCATCACTTTTGGGAATGCCAGTTACCATCATATGGCATATGTGGCTGATATAAGAGATCCTTTAATCATTGGAATTGATTTCCTGAGAAAATTTAACTTTCAATTGGACTTCAAGAATAATGAACTGCATTCGAGTTCGGAAGACATCGCTGTGTTCAACACTGAAAATCAAGGCATTCAGACAATTTGCCAGATAACAGCCAAGTCTGAAATTTCCATCCCTCCACACACAGAGATAATAGTTTCAGGAACACCACCTACAAAGCAATACTTCCGCTATGGACTGATTGAATACCCGAATACAGACAATAGCCCAAGAGGAGTTCTGGTAGCTTCATCTCTAGTTGATCTCTCAAAGAATACTATTCCTGTGAGAGTCGCAAACATCAGCGATAAGGTATAGGTCCGAACAGTGAAGAAGGATGAGGTGTTAGCAGCCTGCACTCCTGTAACATGCATCAACCGCCCCACGCAATCAACTGAATCCAAGTCTTCTGAACAGTTAATAACGGAATTACTCAAGAATGCGGAGTTAGGAAAGGAACAGAGATGTGCTGCGGAGAAGCTACTCCAAGAATTTAAAGACCTTTTTTCTCGAACACCTGAAGACGTCGGGAGAACGAACATCACCCAGCACAGAATTGATACAGGAAATCATCCTCTAATCAAACAACATCCAAGAAGACTTCCCTTTGCTAAACAGGAAGAGGTCACTGAACTTCTAAGTGAAATGCAGCACAATGATGTCATCGAGCCATCAACGAGTCCTTAGGCCTCTCCCATAGTACTGGTGCGGAAAAAGGATGGTTCAACAAGATTTTGTGTGGATTATCGTCGTTTGAATGACATCACGAAGAAAGACAGTTACCCTCTTCCCAGAATTGACGACACATTAGACACACTTGCTGGCAATAAATGGTTCTCGACTTTGGATCTGAAGAGCGGTTACTGGCAAGTAGAGTTACATCCTGATGATCGTGAGAAGACTGCATTCACCACGGGACAAGGACTGTGGCAATTTAAAGTTATGCCGTTCGGATTATGTAATGCTCCTGCCACCTTTGAACGCCTGATGGAGACAGTGCTAAAAGGACTTTCCTATGAAGCCTGTCTGGTGTATTTGGATGATATTATCATTGTGGGGCGCACCTTTGAAGAACATCTACGAAACATCCGAAAGGTGCTGGAGAAACTCAGAATGGCTAACCTCAAATTGAATCCAGGCAAGTGTAACTTGTTCCGTCGTGAAGTGAGATACCTCGGCCATATCATCTCTGCCGAAGGTGTGAGAACTGATCCTGAGAAGATCTCTGCAGTCGAGAACTGGAGTCGCCCTGAAAATGTACACCAACTACGAAGTTTCCTGGGGTTATGCACTTACTACAGGAAGTTTGTCAAGGGTTTCTCAAATATTGCCAGACCACTGCACAAGCTGACGGAAGCCAAACAGAAGTTCCTGTGGACAGATGAATGTGAAAAAGCGTTCAAGCGACTTACGGCCTTATTCACCAAATCAGTGTTAACCCATGGTTCACGTAACACTTGTGTTAGAGTTAACACTCCCTTAACCCTGGGTTAGAAAGTTTTCGTATTCACCATCCGTGGATCAGTTGACCCCAGAGTTATCTGTAAAAGTCTCGCTGATTGGTCAATAAAAACGCAATGCATTAAAAAAGTAAACAAGAGTGTTTTCCCTGTAACTGTAACATGCCCATTTAACACCAGAGTTAACCCACCAATTTAGGAGGATTAAAAAAAGAGTGTTATTTTGCGTGGTGATTACCGATTTTGAGATAACCTAGCGTATTCCCGGGTTAACATCAGTGTTAAAATTTGGTGAATAAGGCTGATAAAGAGGCTTTAACATCATCGCCTATCTTGACATATCCACAGCCCGACAGACAGTTCATACTTGATACAGATGCCAGCCATGAGAGTGTCGGTGCTGTTCTGTCGCAGGAAATTGATGGTCAAGAACATGTCATTGCCTATTGGAGTAAATGCCTGTCTAAACCGGAGCGAAATTACTGTACCACCAGGAAAGAGCTACTCGCCATCGTAAAAGCCATAGAACATTTCCATCATTACCTCTATGGCAGAAGATTCCTGCTCCGGACTGACCATGCATCTTTAACGTGGTTGCTCCAGTTCAAGAACCCGGAAGGACAGATTGCCAGGTGGATACAACGCCTGCAGGAATATGACTTCGAGATACGTCATCGTAAAGGGACTCTACATGGTAATGCAGATGCCTTGTCACGGAAGCCCTGCTCGGAAAGCTGCAAGTATTGCTCTAGAGCCGAACAGAAATACCTGCCGATAAATCCGGTTGCCTGCCAAGTTACTGTCTCAACACCATCAGATCAAGATCCCGATCCATGGAGTGACGAAGAACTTAGAAAATCCCAGTTGGAAGATCCTGACATAAAGCCAATATTACAGCTGAAGGAGACGACCAGCAACAGACCTATCTGGCAGGACATTTCCAGATTTAGTCCCATTACGAAAAGTTATTGGGCCTTTTGGGACTCTCTTCATATCAGAAACGGCGTATTATACAGAAAGTGGGAATCTGATGATGGGAAAAGCTTCAGATGGCAGATTTTATTACCAAGATAAAAAATTCCAGCTGTTTTAGAACAACTGCATAGTAGCTCTACCGGAGGCCATTTTGGGGTAATGAAGACTCTGCAGAAAGTTCGGGAACGCTTCTACTGGTGCAAGGCAAAGGAGGATGGGGAGAAATGGTGTAAATCCTGTGATGCTTGTGCGGCACGTAAAGGCCCGCAGAAACGAAGTCGAGGAAGACTGCAACGGTATAACGTGGGAGCACCATTTGAACGGATTGCAATCGACATCTTGGGTCCTTTGCCACGGACCTCCAGTGGAAATAAATACATTCTCGTCGTGATGGACTATTTCACCAAGTGGCCTGAGGCATATCCCATTCCCAATCAAGAGGCATGCACAGTCGCAGAAGTCCTAGTGCAGCAATGGGTGTCAAGGTACGGCACGCCTCTACAACTTCATACCGACCAAGGTAGGAACTTTACCTCTGATGTTTTCAAAGGACTGTGTGAACTACTCGGCATAGACAAAACCCGGACAACACCCTTACATCCCCAGTCGGACGGCATGGTCGAGAGGTTCAATCGTACCATTCTGAATAACCTCTCCCTTCTAGTGTCAAGGAACCAGCAAGATTGGGACTTGAAGTTGCCATTGTTCCTGCTGGCTTATCGAAGTGCTGTCCATGAAACCACCGGCTATACTCCAGCCCAGATGCTGTTTGGACGTGAACTTCGTCTCCCTTGTGATCTCCTGTTTGGTTGTCCACCCGATGCGCCTTCATCGCCCGAGGAGTACATCCAAGATCTCCAGGCACGATTTGAGGACGTTCACAACTTTGCTCGGGAGCGAATTCACATTGCATCGGAGAAAATGAAGACAAGGTACGATTTAAAGGCTACGCAACATGAGTTTCAGGAAGGAGAGAAGGTCTGGTTGTGGAATCCTGTTCGACGCAAAGGACTCTCTCCCAAGTTACAGTGCAACTGGGACAGACCATACACAGTCTTAAAAAGGCTGAATGATGTAGTGGTGCGGATCACTAAAACACCTTCATCAAAACCGAAGGTGGTGCACTATAATAGGCTAGCCAAGTACCAAAAGTAACGGTAATATTAAAAATTAAAAATGTAAATACTGGTAAAATTTGCGCATGCGTAATGTAAATATTCTATATAAATATTTGTACATATTTGTGAATTTTGTAAATATTTGTATATAAATATTTGAACATATTTGTGAATTTTGTAAATATTTCTCACTTGATTTGTATTTCTATTTTATCGTGATATGCAACTTAATTTTTGTGTTTTAGAGTGTGTAAATTTGTTTAGGTTCGCCTCTTGACCAAGGGTTGCACTGCCCGGGACGTGCAGTCCTTGGGAGGGGGGCAGTGTTACGAAATTGTAAATAATTGTGTTTATTTCTGTATAAATTCTTTCAAAGAGGCTTAGTAAGTTGATAAAGTGCTAATTTTGTGCATTTCTAGTCGTTTTAGCGTTGAAATAGCCTTATTTTCCCTTAAAAACGCATTAAAAAGCCCCAGTAATGCAGGTAATGGATTTGGCGCCAAATTTGGCGACTTTTTCCCACCTTGGCGATTTTTTTTGGCGACCTTGGCGAGAAAATCCTTATATGGGATATACCAAATATGGAAGCTGTAAGTTGATTGGTTGACCCCTTTCTAGAGTTTTCTCGAAAAATCTGGGTTCCATGGAACAGCATGTAAGGAGCGCTTCCTCGCCAAGGCAGTTAGTTCAGTTCAGATCTCAGCCAGCTTCGCTAGTGCTTGCATTTCTCTTAAGCCTCTTTGAGAGAGACTTGCTTCAAGTGTTATTGTTATACAGTTTGTACTGTGGATTTGCTATTGACAGCTGTTGTTTAAGCTGTGGTTACTGCTTGAATTGAAGCTGATAATTGGTTTATTGACCTGTATTTTTCTGGAACTTTCTGTGAATAAATTACTGAATTTTTGTACGTTTGGCCTTTCATTCTCAGACAACTCACGAACCCCCAAGTACGGAACATTATATTAAAAAAAAAAAAAAAAAAAAAAAAAAAAAAAAAAAAAATCCACTTTGTACAGCTAAATATAATAATGACAAATCATAATCATAAAATACATTTATACTATTAAGATATTTAAATAATGTATAGAATCATCCGCAACTGAGAAGTACAATAAGAAAATAATAATAATATTAAATAAAATAAATTTTTTCTTCTACTTATTTATAAATTGCTGATATAAATTAAAATTGAAATTTATGATTAAAATAAATAAATAAATAAATATGTGGTACGAAAATTTATTATATACGATACATTCCTTTTCAATCTACATTTTTCTTTATTATAGATATCATTTCCCTCCCTAGTCCTTTTAAATGTCCCTGTCTCCCTTTAATTCGTAATGATCTTGACGAAAGCCTATAAAAATTAGCTCTTTTAAAATAACAAGTGTCCTATGCCACTTGTAAAAATTTTATGCTGTTAAGAAAACCCTATATATTCAAATTCATTTTTCACCGATTTTCTCAAAAATCATTCTTTTCGTTAAAAAAATAAAATATATGACCGTTTTTCCCATTGAAAAGCATTACGGAATGGGAATGATCGGACATCAGCCGAATGTGGCGCCATCTTTTGCTCAAATAATTGGATAACACACATTTTACGCTAGTTTCCTATCCAGTTATTTTTTACTCCGTGGTTCCGACTTTCTTGGCGATCACAAATTTCGGATTTGTGCAGGCCGATTCAGAGTACGTACGAGCGGAGAAATGGCAGTGACAACGCCCATCTCTGACGTCATTTTGACGTCAGCGTTTCCGGTGAGTGAGAAATAGCAATTCTGGGGCTATTTTTCTCTACTCCATCGTTGTGTTAAATGTCTCGTTTGTTTGCATCGCGGACTCGGCTGGTTCTATGTCGGCGAGAACCGAGAAGCAGCGATGGAGAAGTGTGTATTGACTCTTTAAAAAAGAAATTTGCGACAGATTTTGTGAAGTTATACTGCGTTTTTTAAGAAAATAATCTTTTCATATTATTTTTTTATTAATTTTAACTATATTTTAAATGTATTATTTTGTAAAATTATAATCGAAAGTTTGTTTTCAACATTATTTTTAACGAAAATGATGAAGATGAAATTTCATTTTTTAGACTGAATGGCTATTGTTTTGTGAATGTGGATATTTAAAATTTTGCCATATTCATAAGCAGTAGGAATTCAGTCCTTTATCTTCAAACTGGATACGATATTATACTGAAAGAAGTATGCCTCTTCTGGGATGAAAATTCAATTATATACCAAAGTATCACCAAGTTGTAAATAGGTAAGGAGAAGTAAATATTTTAGCATTAAGTAATAACAATGTTCATTTACTAATTCTATTTTCTATCAGTTCTATTTATGAAATACATTAGTTAAACAACTATTGACTTTTGAATTACCATAATGACTTTTTGGGAAGTTTGTTTTTTAAGCTTTTTTCAATAATAATGAAATCTAGTTGTGAATCTGTTTTATAATTGGATCTTCTCCCTTCACACATATTATATCAAATTTTATTGAACGATCATACATTAAATTTTTTGCAAAACTGATATTTACAAAATTTATTGCTTTAAAATTCAAATTTCAATAAATTAAAAGATGAAGAAAAAAAACAAAACAAAAAAAAAAAAAAAAACAGATGGTTTGCATGATTTATAAAACATTTTGCATCTGTACCCATTTGTTACATTTTTAAACCTCCAACTTCTCATCCTTGTTTCAATACAACAACAACAAAAAATACACTTTAAAATTTTTCTACTTATTTTTTAAAATGTACTTGGTTAATTTTATATAAACATGTAAATCAATCATTAATGCTGATTACACCTTATTCATTAGAAAACGTGGTTTTGTGCCTCTGAATTATATATAAATTTCATTATGTTTTGTGATATATAAAGATAATATATTATACTTTAAAGAAATATTTACATAGACAATTATCTAGAGAAAAACACAATTATAGCAAACTTTCAAATGGCTTAAAAATGCTAAAATGTCAATTTGGTGACTTTTGGTTACAATTTTGAAAACTTGTTAAATGATGTATTATACTGCACCTGTCCACAAATTTATACATATTTCAGATTTAAGAAATAAAAAGACTATCAATTTTCAATTAATCAAAGAGAAAATTGTGTTTTAAAATAGATTTTGTACACAAAACTTGAAACACACTTTTTGTTATGAAACACTATGTTGCATAACAAAATCTTGAGGTTGTTGTGAAAGGTCACATTTGGCGATAAATCGCTTGCTTTATAATGATAAGAGATTCCATGTTTTGGTTATAATGCATCTTTCGAGAATATTGAAATTTCCAAAGAAAGGCATGAATGATGTTTGATATGTTATGTATATTGAATGTTATGTTTGTTATTTATGAATGTTATGTTGGTTATGAATGTTATGTTTGTTATTTATGAATGTTATGTTTATGTTTTATGAACGATGTTTATTTGATGGATATTCTTGAAATATTCCAACAAACTATTATTTACATGACAAAAGTTGTGAAAAAACTATGAATAAACAATTTTCAACTACTGTCATCTTAAAAAAATCAACCAAGTCATAAACACCTTTTAACTTTTTTGGAAAGTTTAAATAAATAAACAGCAGTATGCTTAAACAATATTTAAGTTTACCATCATAACAAGATAATATATATATATATTTTATGATACAAGATATTAAATAAAAACATATACATACTACTTTCATACAAGCAATGACTGTAAGAGATAAACAGACATGCAAATTGTTTTGTAAATCATGCAAACCAAATTTTCAAAATTATGTTGTATCTCAATTTCATGTTAGATTATTTTGTTTTTATAGAATTTTCTCATTTTGAATGTTTAATTTGCCTTATAATGTTTTAACAACAACTCTCTAAATATCATTGTTATAGGTTTTAATAGATATTTTTTATAATTGGTCATTTATTTTGCATCCCAAATAGTTGTTTTCAGCGCTTTTCAATATTAAGTAGTTTCATCCACGTAGGTGCTAATATTTAGCAATTTATCACTTTCTGGGGAGAAAAAAATGCGATAAATATCTAAGTATTGGCACCTGTCTTAACGGTTGCTACAATAATCTTTTGACAAACTTGTACACAGCGGTAATGTTAGTACTAGAAGAAATTTCATTTTGGTCAATGGAAGTTGGAACATTTATTTATTAGTTATCTTGATACTGCATTACACGACTATTGTTTTTAGACAGTGATTTTAGCATTGTGGAAATTTGCATTACTCCCCTTGAATCAAACAATTTTTAAGTTTTGTTAAATTTCAATTCTCTATACAAAATTACACCGCTCAATTGATCACTACAAAAGTTGGTATCAAATTCTAGTAATGCTTATTTTTCAGTTCAAGCAATATTAAATAAAAAAACACAGGTTTAACTTCAAAATAATGCATCCAATTTTTTCTTACGTGAAAGGAAATATATATATATATATATTCAGTTTAATAAAATTAATATTTCTCGACAAGATTATACTAATGCAATTGTTACAGCTATTTTAATTTATCCTCAAAATGGCAACAAAAATTTAAAAGTCACTAAGATTATCCTATACTAAAATTGTAATATAACATTTTAAGAAATGGATATAGTAACTATTTAGAAGGAGCAAAACACTGTTATGAGTTATTTCATGCTTTTGTATAGAAGAATTGGCTTTGAAAAAGTCCTTCATACTGAACTAAACTCCATCTTGTACAGAATTTCATATTTATTACTCAAAAAATAATAATAGGTTTGTTTATACATGTATATTTACTTTTTTCCCTCTTTAAGTACAGATTTTTGTTAATTTGAATTCCAAATGATTAAAATGTGTATGAGACTTAAAATTTGAAATTAAATTAATGTGTTTAGTTTCTATCAATACACAATAAGGCTGCAAAGCTAACTATTTATTTATTTTTAAATAAACTTCCATTCTATTTTAAATGCTTCCCTTGTGAAAAACATTTAATGTCGAAATGATCAAAGCCATTAATTTCATAAATAAACCTGGTAATCAATCTATTTAAATATTATTTTAATTGTTTTTTAACTTAATAGTTATTTTATGTATGTAGAATTAAATATTTTGACACACATGTAATGCATTATTCAATCATCTGAAAATAATCATTAAAATCTCATATGAATAAAAAAAAAACTGGATCCAAGAAAAATACTAAACTATGATTCACTTTATTAAGCTGCAAATAGGTAAGAAAAATTACTGATATATTTTTGTATTATTAATCAATACAAAAAACCCTTAATGGGTTAAAAGTTTGTGACGCAGCTACTTTATGGCTATAAGACATTCAAATACAGGTCTTAAAAATGACATATTTTGTGTGAAGCTTTGGTATTAAAAAAGTAAAGCACCATAGTAGAATAATAAGATATACTTTGATAAATTAGTGACTTTTATTTCTATTTTGATAACTTATACAAGATTTTGCTTAAAGGAATTTGTATAACTATGTTAAGAGAAATATGGTTTCACTCGGTGCTTTCAGCATTGCTAAATATAATATATAATACTGAATACTTTTAGTAAATAATAAAGAATTATATTTGGGATATTTGAAATAAATTCTTTTCTTTAATTTAAATAATGAAAAAACTTAATAATTTTCATCTGATTAAAGAGAAAAAATATTTTAAAACAGAATTTTTCTGTTCAGTATTTTGAACTGTAAAGATAAAGGGTTGCATTTGACGAAAAATTGTTGGCTTGTCATGTATATAGTAATATGTAGAGTTGTGTATAAAAATGTTATAAATATGGGTATAGAATGATTTCATCTAGTGTCCACACCAAGCATTATATGTATATATATATTATATGCAAGTATTATATGTATATGTATACATATAATTTTTCTTAAAAAAAGTTATACTAATGCTACCAGTTTTATAAATATCAAGTTTTCAGAAAATTAAACATGAAATATAGGAAGATGAATATATTTAAATTATTAAATTCAGGTATTTTCATTGTTGTAATTATATTTGGGAAAAAACACAGTTTAGGTTTAGAGGAACAGAGGAAAAAGCAACTTTTTTAATTGTTATAAAAGCTAAGCTTTAAAATGAATTGAAAAACTGATGTAAAAAAAGACACAGAATTAAAAATTTTGGTTACAATTTTGAAAAGTTGCTAAATGATGTATTATACATATTTCAGATTTAAGAAATATAAAGATTTTATCAATTTTCAATTAATCAAAGAGAAAATTGTGTTTTAAAATAGATTTTGCTTCTCTTTGCTTCATAACAAAAGTCTTGAGGTTGTTGTTAAAGGTCACATTTGGCGATAAATCGCTTGTTTAATAAGAGATCCCATGTTATAATGCAACAGTTTCGAGAACATTGAAATTTTCAAAGAAATGCTTTAGTTTATGAATGATGGATATTCTTAGAATATTCCAACAAACTATTATTTACATGACAAAAGTTATGAAAACAATTTATGTAAAGACATAAATTGTGAATAAACAATTTTCAACAACTGTCATAAAAAAAATCAAACAATTTATAAATACCTTTTAACTTTTTTGGAAAGTTTAAATACTATATAAACAAACATCAGTATGCTTGAACAATTTTTAAGTTTACCATCATAACAAGAGAATAGTTTTTTTTTTTTTTATGATAAAAGATATTAAATAAAAACATATACATACTACTTTCATATAAGCAATGAATGTAAGAGATAAACAGACATGTAAATTGTTTTGTAAATCATGCAAACCAAATTTTCAAACTTATGTTGTCTCTCAATTTCATGTTAGATTATTTTGTTTTTGTAGAAATTTCTCATTTTGAATGTTTAATTTGCATTATAATGTTTTAACAACTCTCTAAATATCATTTGTTATAGGTTTTAATAGATATTTTTTTATAATAGGTCATTTATTTTGCATCCCAAATAGTTGTTTTCAGTACTTTTCAATGTTAGGTAGTTTCATCCATTTAGATGCTAATATTTAGCAATTTATTAATTTTTGGGGAGAAAAATGTCTAAGTATTGGCACCTGTCTTACGGTTGCTACAATAATCTTTCGACAAACTTGTACACAGCAGTAATGTTAGTACTAGAAGAAATTTCATTATGGTCAATGGAAGTGGGAAAATTTATATTTTAGTTGTCTTGATACTGCATTACACGACTATTGTTTTTAGACAGTGATTTTAACATTGTGCAAATTTACATTACTCCCCTTGAATCAAACAATTTTTAAGTTTTGTTAACTTTCAATTCTCTATACAAAACTATTATTGGATTTTTTTTTTTTTTTTTTTTCTCTAGGGAATGAAGTATGAGTTTTTTAATGAAAAATAAAATTTATTATTAATTTTTAGCTAAATAAAAAAATCAACAGTAAATTGTAATATAAATAATAAGTCAATTTGGCTTCCACTCTGAATTCATGAAATTATTAATTTTTATTTCAATGAAAATAAGTACTTTGTTTTTATTATTTAAAAAAATAAAGCACCATAGTAGAATAATAAGATATACTTAGATAAATTAGGGACTTTTATTTCTATTTTGATAACTTATACAAGATTTTGCTTAAAGAAATTTTAAGATTAACACAAGATTATTGATATGTATACATTTTAGTGTATAAGTAGAAACTCTCAAAGCACATTTTTACTTGTATTTAAACAAAGATGAGGAAATGGAGGTTTAACAATGTAACAAATAAGTATAGATGTGTAAATTGTTTTATAAATCATGTAAACCATATAATTTTTCTTCAAAAAAAAAGTTATACTAATGCTATCAGTTTTATAAATGTACAGTTTTCAGAAAATTAAACATGAAATATAGGAAGATGAAAGTATTTAAAATTTTTAATTCAGGTGTTTTCATTGTTATTATTTTGGGGAAAAAACACAGTTAGGAGGAACAGAGGAAACAGCAATTTTTTTAAATGTTATAAAAGCTTTAAAATGTATTTAAAAACTGATGTTGAAAAAGACACAGAATTAAAAACTTTGTAAGCAGACACTGTAAATTTTAAAAGTTCATAGCAATTGTTGTGTTTTATTTAAACTTTGTATACATATACAAAGTAATGTGTATATGAATATACTTTGTATATATATGTAACATTATTTAAAACAAAAAATCTTAATATTAAGAAAATGTATAAATAAAATTTTCATCTGAAATTTAATAATCAAGCAAGAATATATAAACCATTCTCCTTACCTATTTCCAGCTTGTAATTAGATCTTGATACTTCCTAATAGTCAATTTTCTTTTAATTATTATTTAGAAGAAATGGTTTACTCACATTTGAAGATGACTGAATAATTAATGTTCATGTGTGTGACAAAATATTCATCATTCACACACACAAAACAATAATATTTCAGTCTTAAATTACTAACTTACTTCATAATTACTTCGTAAATAAGCTTATTTATCAAATATTTGAAAAAGTAAACACAGAGTAAACACAGTCAGATACTTCCACAATTGAATTTCTACAACTACGCAGCATGCAGACGGTGTTTTTGATAACAAACAGTATGCCGATGAAACCTTTTCTATTGGTTATATGGCTACGTTTTCGGTAATAATCGGCTATAATCGGTAAAACTGACGTCATTTTTGGGAGGAGCTAGCGCGCCTTCTCGCTTCCTTTATCAATCAGCTGACACGACTCGTGTGCGAGTGAAAACGTGCCCCGGAATAGCAATTTCTCCTACTACCGAGAATAGCGATGGAGTAGAGATGCGCGTTTCGGCTACAGTCACCAGAAAAATTAATCGAGCGCTGACCCCCCCCCAACAAAAAAAAAAAAAAAAAAAAAAAAAAAAAAAAAAAAAAAAAAAAAAAAAATCCATTATAATATTTAACCGATTGATAATAATAATAATAATAATAATAATAATAATAATAATAATAATAATTTTGAATATCAATCGAATTAATTCGACTCCAATTTTCAATAGTTATCATTCATCTCCCAACGTATACATCCTATATTGGTTATAAAAAAATATAGATAATAATCATTTTTAAAAAACGAATAAAGATGACGACGGATGGATGTAAAGAAATCGAACAACTTTTAATTGAAAAGGATAAATGCGGACAAATAGAAGAACTTCGAATTGAAAATAAATTGTTGCTCTTAGAAATTAAACGGTTATGGGAAAAATTGGATTATTTGCAAAATAGAGACTTAAACAGGTTGAATGAAGAGAATGTCCAATTAAACGAAAAAAATGTCAAATTAAATGCGGAAAACCTTTGGTTGACGGACGAAAAAGCTAACTTGAAGGAAGAAAATGTCTGGTTACACGAAGAAAATTTTAAATTGAATACGAAATTTGCTACTTTGAAAAACGAAAATGACACCTTAAAACAAGAAATTAATATTTTAAAAGAAGAAAAAACTAGTTTGAAAAAAGAAAACGCATGGTTACATGATCAATATACCAAGGCTACCGTTAAAGATGATGCTATAAAAGAAAAATTATATATAATTGAAAATATCTAACAAACATTAAATAATATGATTATGCATCTATAATGTTTTTAAAAAACTTTCAGATTGTTTACATTTATGAAATAAATAAGAAATTATTTTCTTTAAAATTAATTAATTAATTAATTAATCAATTAAAAAAAAAAAAAAAAAAAAAAAAAAAAAAAAAAAAAAATTTTTTTTTTTTTTTTTTTTTTTTTTTACATCATCTAAAACATATAAATAGTTAACATACTCCGTGTAACTTTATTAATTTTATTAAACGGTAAGGTAATTATGGATGTTTCTCTATCCGATATTTGTTTGGTGGTAGATATGGATGGTTTTCCCATTTACCAATTCTTTCTCACGAGAGAATTTGGATACGAATCCCTCATTGACGGTACAAACGACTCACAGAGGTACGATCTGACGAAAATGCAAGAGACATTATTCGAAAACCCATTTGAAGGTGTCAAGGAATTTCTAAAAGAGGCCGGCATGGAAAAGGAATACGAAGAGCACGGGTCGAGAATTCGAGAAAAAATTCGACGGCAGTTTTTTGGGAAGGAATTGGAGACTATTAAAAATATGACGAGTGAAGTGCATGGTTTACCATTTACCCCCGTTGACCAAGAAGTGGTCGAGAAATATGAAAATATGAAATCCGACATAAAAAAGTTATACGAATCGCATAAGACCGAAGACAAACCGATTGTAGCCTATAAAGGGGATCCGTGGATCGAAGCATTGATGGATTCTCTCAAAATACCCACAGTCAATCTCGAAAACTTTGGATGTCCCGACTTTAAATGTTTACCGATGCCGGAAAAAAAGAAATGCGATTACCACGCCCGCGATGTTAATAAAAAATTTTCGTGTCCCAAAGAGAGATGTGCCGCTTATGCAAACTGGATTAGAGAACAGTTGGTAGAGATTTCAAAAATTACCGTATCCAAAGACGGAAAGTGGATAACCTTTGGTTGATGGACGAAAAACCTAACTTGAAGAAAATTTTAAATCGAATACGAAATTCGCTACTTTGTCTAACAAATATTAAATAATATAATTTTGATTGATATCTATAATTTTTTAAAAACTTGAGATTATTTAAATTTATAAAACAAAGAAATTATTTTCTTTAAAATTAATAATTAACTTAAAAAAAAAAAAAAAAAAAAAAAAAAAAAAAAAAAAATCGAAAGTTGATTTTTCTTCAAGTCCAAAATGTAGTCTTCATTTTTAAAAAATAATTGATTTATTAATCGATGATTGATTAATTAACTAATTAATTTTTTAGAAATGAAAACGACTACATCTTAGACTCAAAGGAAAATTTAATTTTCAAAAAAAAAAAAAAAAAAAAATTTTTTTTTTTTTTTTTTTTTTTTTTTTTTTTTTTTTTTTTTCCTCCCAAGTGTTGGTTGAATTTTAATATATATGATATTGATAGGACTAGATAAATTTATTGTGACGAAAAGCAGGTTATCAAAGATGAAAATATATTTATTTTTGACTAACTGAAAGAGTGAGGGTTAAAAAACATATATAAAACTTTTCATTCAAATTTATATGTAATATTTTCAGAGTTATATTTTCCCCATTTCTTTAAAGGTCAAAAATGTAAAAAAAAAAAAAAAAAAAAAAAAAAAAAAAATTTTTTTTTTTTTTTTTTTTTTTTTTTTTAAATTGAAGAAAATATAAATTTACAATATTGATAGGTTTAAATAAATTTATTATAAATGATAACTTAGACTGTGTGTCGATTTTCGAAAACTCAATATAAGAATTAAAAAAATTTTTAATTTCTATTTATTTTATAAATATTAAAATTATAAAGAATAAATATATAAGTAAATAAATATAAAAAGATTAAAAAATAAATTTTATTTGAATTTAAGATGTAGTTTTCATTTTGAAAATTAATTGATCAATGAATTATTTTAAAAAATAAAAACAAATAAATATTCAATTTGAAAAATAAATTACTTTAATTTAATCATTTTCAATTTTGAAAAAAAAAAAAAAAAAAAAAAAAAAAAATTTTTTTTTTTTTTTTTTTTTTTTTTTTTCAAGTGTTGGTTGAATTTTAATATATATGATATTGATAGGACTAGATAAATTTATTGTGACGAAAAGCAGGTTATCAAAGATGAAAATATATTTATTTTTGACTAACTGAAAGAGTGAGGGTTAAAAAACATATATAAAACTTTTCATTCAAATTTATATGTAATATTTTCAGAGTTATATTTTCCCCATTTCTTTAAAGATTAAAGGTGAAAATAATTAATGTAATAATTTCATTATCCATTCAAATGGACTTGGACATAGTATTTTCTAATTTATATTTTTAATGTCAACACCAATTAACGTATATGACAAAGAAAGGTATGCTGCAAACTTGAAGAATATTATGTTTATGTAAGTTATTTTTCATCCGATGAGGAAAGATTTCCACCTGATGGAGAAAGATTTCCACCTGATGGGGAAAAATCATTCTAAAATTCACCATAGTAAATATTTATAATCTAAAAATTTTTTGAGATAAGTAAAAGATTTGGAAATTAAGACGAATTAATTTTTTTATCATCATTCTAAAATAGACCATAGTAAATATTTGTAATTTAAAAAAAAATTCACGGTAATTCGGGAAAATAAAGACCATTCTAAAATGGACCATAGTAAACATTTTTAATTAAAAAAAATTAGGATTGATTCGGAAAAATAAAGACTCAAATAGAATTTTACTCTATTTTTTATATTTTCATTCTAAAATGGACAATAGTAAATATTTAAATTAAAAAAAGTTTTGAGATGATTCTGAAAAATAAAAATATTTTTATATTGCCATCTAAAATGCACAATAGTAAATATTTAAATTTTAAAAGTTTTAGGGATGATTCTAAAAAAATAGAATTTTACATGCATTATTTTTTATATGTACATACATTATTTTTTATCTTCTTTGAAAGGCACGGACAAATTTTCATCGCTCAGATCCAAGGCAATATGGATGATGCATTAAACATAGACATTGATCCGGTTCTTTTACTCGGTTATGAATCGGATAAATAGAATGCGGACGGTATTTTCTTGGCAATATAGATATCGGTTCGGCCCTTTCGCTTCGTTATAAATAATTCAGCGATGTATTTTCATTTGTTCTTTCAGAGGATCAACTAAGTTTTTCTAATTCATTTTTTGAAAAATTGCTCATCTTCAGGTGAAAATCTTTCTTTTTCAAGTGGAAACTTTTCATTTTCAGGTGAAAAATCTATGACTATCAGGTGATAAGTCTATGATTATCACCATTAAAAACATTTTGAAATACTTCACTGCAAGACAGGTTATAAAAAGTTTAAGACAGGTTATAAAAAGTTATATTTGAAAACGGCTTCCGAAAAACAACTTTAACATTTAAGACAGGTTATAAAAAGTTATATTTGAAAGCGGCTTCCGAAAGTAATTGTTAATCTGACTCTGTCGAAGTAAAATTTAGACAGCTCGAAGATAAAACAACTTTAACATTTAAGGTTATAAAATTTCTTTGTCATATATTTATATTGACATGGAAAATGAATCATAGAAAAATATTATTTATTAATTAATTAATAATTAATGATTAAATCTTGGACTCGAAATAATAAATTAATTTAAAAAAAAAAAAAAAAAAATTAAATATAATTCAATATAATTCAATATTGGATAATAGTTTAACGCAAAAAATGGGAGTTGGACAAAGTATCGTTGGCCATAAAAAAACTATGATCAACGATACTTTGTCCAACTCCCATTTTTTACTCTTAATTTTTTTTACCTTTTATAGCTTTACACTATAAAAAATCATTAAGACTTTCAATGTAACTTAAAGAAAAAAAACAAACAAATACAAATAGATAACAAAAGTTTTATTATACATAAATAATATTTACAAAACAAATAATATTTAAAATGAATATATTTTTTTCTCAAAAAAAGTAGAAGAAATGTAAGTTGCATATATAAAAGATAAAAAAAATATTTATCGACTCATTAAAATATCATTAAAAGTTTTATTAAATTCTGCTAAGAAACTCATATTTTCATCTTTTAAAAATTCATATCTAAGTAATAAACGTTGAATTTTTTCTTTTTCCCGGACACTGCATTTCAATTTGTTAAATTTTAAAGAAACTAATTTTATCATATTGAAATTATTATTATGAAGTAAAAGGCACGACCTTTTAAAATCTATTTGGAGATCTTTAGCTAGACGATAGGATTCAGAAAGTGACAAACTTACATTTCTTCTAGAAGTCGATGGTCGGGATTGAAAATATCTCGATTGAAGAAGAGGACGGCCGGTGCTCGACGGTTCAGCAGCATCGGGAGGAGATTGGAAAATTTCTCGGTCGTCTCGAGAGTTCGCAGAGGAATTCAATGTCTGTTCTGGCACTTCGAAGTTTCTTTCGGAAGAGAGCAATTCCAGGTATAACGAAACCGGGCGGGTGCTCGACGGCTCCGAATCATTTGGAGGAGATTGGAAATTTTCTGGACCGTCTCGAGAGTTCGTAGATGAATTCGATGTCTCTTCTTGCACTTCGAGGCTCTGCTCCCCGTCTGAAACTCGAGACTTGTTCAAATCGTTTTCGAGCCAACGATAAAAACAATTTCTTCGGCAGATGGAACATTCGAAAGTAGATTTAACCGACAAATGATCAAAATAGGATTTCAAACAAGTCCTGTGATAGGCATGTCCACAGGCTAAACAATATTTGTCTTGTAATATCAAATCTAAACATATTACACATTCCATCGCAATAATGTAAAAAAAGATCTAACTCACAAATGCAGAGCAATGAGAACGCCAAAAAATTGAAAGACCGACTGAAAATCCGTCGCTATATATACGCCTTTTTGAACTTTGCATCGAGGGACATTTGACCTCTGATATCTCGATAAAAACACGTTTCTTTTTTCTTCCTTCTCGAAAAGGAAAAAAAAACAAAACACTTGAACTTTTTGCACTTTGTATCTTTATCAGGTCGCGTGATTTCGTGAGAATCGAGGTCACGGGGAAAAAGAAATGCGTTTATCTTTTTCTAAATTATTTTGCGTGAGAAAAAGATAAACTAGATTATCGGGGTTAAGATTTTGAAATCAAATTCTACAAAATTGATCGTGAGGTCGAGAGCATCGCGGTTCAAAGTATTTGGGACGGGTTCACGATGAAAAAAGTGATTTCATGCGAGGTCAGGTCTGTCTACGGGGCAACTTTTGTAAAAACAAGGGTCCGCGCTAATCAAAATCATTTACAAAAAAAAACAAATGAGATTGCTTTTTAAATATCAAATCGTTTTCCAATAAAAAATATCTTTTTGATAATCTTCCAGTTTCATAAATATAATATTTTTCGAGTAACGATATAAAAATTAGTTAATTCTCTGAAAGAACAATAGAAAATAATTATGATAGATTGTTATCGTTAAATTAGGATATTGTTCTCGAAATGTCTTTCATTTTTGAGTGTCTAAAAACATTTTAGCGTTTCCCGGTGAACTTGCAAATTTTTCAGCTCAACTTACGTTATAATTTCAAACTAGTAGGTTATTACAAAAAGACCAAGATAAATTATGATAGATTGTTATCGCTAAATTAGGATATTGTTTTCGAAATGTCTTTCGTTTTTGAGTGTCTTAAAAACATTTTAGCGTTTTCTACGTTATAATTTCAAACAAGAATTTCAAACTAGCAGTAATTACAAAAAGATCAAGATAAGTTATCGCTCAATTAGGATATTGTTCTCGAAATGTCTTTTCATTTTTGAGTGTCTAAAAACATTTTAGCGTTTTTCCCGATGAACTTGTAAATTTTTCAGCAGCCTCGATCGTCAAATATTTTATTAGAAATCTTTAATATGCTTAAACTTACGATTTGTTATCGCTAAATTAGGATATTGTTCTCGAAATGTCTAAAAACATTTTAGCGTTTCCCGGTGAACTTGCAAATTTTTCAGCAGCCTAAAAAATATTTTGTCGTATATAAGTTCATTGTTTGGTCCGTGGACAGATAATTCATGTTATGTAATATTTAGATATATGGGCAGAATTTATAATGACCGTTTCGCACCTCACTGAGTGCGAGGACAAGAAAACATCGCTTTAGCCAATCGGTATTCTATGATTTTGATTTTTTATTATAAATTTCATCAAATATTTTGTCGTATATAAGTTCATTGTTTGGTCCGTGACTCTGTCGAAGTAAAATTTAGACAGCTCGAATATAAAACAACTTTAACATATAAGACGGGTTATAAAAAGTTATATTTGAAAATAGCTTGAATTTATTTCCCGAGAAATGACCGTTTCGCACCTCACTGAGTACGAGGACAAGAAAACATCGCTTTAGCCAATCGGAATTCTATGCTTTTTATTGTAAATTTCATCAAATATTTTATCGTATATAAGTTAATCCGGACAGACAATTCATGTTATGTAATATTTTGTCGATAAAAATTATTCGAAACTTTGTAAGTTTTTACAAAAGTAGAAAAATTATAGAATTATAAGTTTTTACAAGAATAGAAAAATTATAAATTATATGTTTTTACAAGAATAGAAAAATTATAAATTACATGTTTTTACAAGATTAAAAAATAATAAATTACATGTTTTTACAAGATTAAAAAATAATAAAAACAATTAAAAAGGTAAGGCTTTAGTTTTTAACTTCTAAAATAATTATTCAATTGTAATTTGCTTTCAATAACCAAAATAGTTCGAAGACAGGAAAATGAATATTTGAAAAAATTCGGTAGAAATAAATATTTATATATAGTTTTATACTTTGGAGAAAAAATAAAATAAAATAAAATAAAAATTAACTAATTTTCAAAAATGAAAAACGACTACGTCTTGGACTCGAAGGTAAATTCAATTTTCGAAAATCTTTTCTTAAAAAAAAAAAAAAAAAAAAAAAAAAAAAAAAATTTTTTTTTTTTTTTTTTTTTTTTTTTTTTTTTTTTTTTTTTTAACTTTGTTTATCTGTCAGAAAAATTTTCGAAAATTGAATTTACCTTCGAGTCCAAGACGTAGTCGTTTTTCATTTTTGAAAATTAAAATTTGAAAATTAATGATTTGTTAATTAACTAATTAATTAATTTTAAAAACTAATTATAGAATTAATTTTAAAAACTAATTATAGAATTAATTTTGAAAACTAATTATAGATTTTTGAAATATTGATAAAATAAATAACAATAACTTTTTAATATTTTCTTTAAATATGTAAAAATTTCTTAAATAAATGTAAAAAAGTAATAAGGTGAATCGGGTTTAAAAGATTATCCATACGAAGAAAATTTTATTTAATTTTTATAAATAACTTTGTATGAGAATGGAAATAAAAATTTATTTATATTTTCCTACATTTTTTTTAAGTGGATCGGACAAGTTCAAAAGGTGAAAAAAAAACAAATGATATTTTATCGCTAGAAAAATAATCTCATGCGAGGTCAATAGGTTTTGAGAAGGAGGCCGGAAAAACATCGCGTGATATTTCGTAAAGGTTCAAAGTAATTTTTTAAGTGGATCCGACAAGTTCAAAAGGTTAAAAAAAGATATTTTATCACGAGAAAATTAATCTCATGCGAGGTCAATAGGTTTCGAGAAGGAGGTCGAAAAAAAACATCTTTGTAACGATTCAAAGTATTTAGGACAGATTGCAAGATGTCTGTCTGCGGGGTATTTGTAAAAAAGCAAGGGTCGAGGTCAATAGGTTTCTGATAAGGAAGAAGGAAAAACATCGCGTGATATTTGGTAACGGTTCAAAAGGACAGATTGCAAGATGATATCTACGGGGTAACATTAGTAAAAGCAAGGGTTTTTGAGTATAAATAGAGGCGTTTTCTCTCATATCGGCAGTCTGCAACTAGTTTGTCCAAGCTTATTTTTCTCAGACATACTTTGTTTTTTTCACGTTGAAATTTTTGTTTGCTGTTGGAAAAACTTTTGTTTTTTTTTTGCTGTTGGAAATTTTTTAGTTGTTTTTTGGGGTTGAAACTTTGTTTTTTGCCGTCGGAAAACTTTTGTTTTTTTTTGGGGTTGAAACTTTGTTTTTTGTTTGCCGTCGGAAAATTTTTTAGTTGATTTTTTTTTTCTCACGAGTCATGGAAAACTTCATCGATCTGAACGATATTTGTCTCGTCATCGACTTGGACGGGTTTTTCATCAAAGGTAAAAACAAAAAAGCATCTTTTTACCCGAGAGAGTTGGGCTACGCGGGGATAACGAAACCTCGCGTGGATTGCGTCCGATTTCATTTGAATCATCTCGTACCCGAGATAAAAGAAAACGATTGGCGAACAAACGATTGGAAAACCGTGAGATATTGTTCGCATAACGTTCACGGACTCTCTTTGAGGGCGCAGTATCGCGAAGATGTGAGAAATTTGCACACGTTGGGACCTTTAATGGAAAACTTGTATAAAAATTACAAAACGGACGAGAAAACCGTAGTGGCGTACAAGGGTGGCGAAGAAGAGAGAAATTTATTAGAAAAACTCGGCATACCGTCGGTCAACTTGGAAAATTTCGACTGTCCGAAGTTCGACGACCTGCCGATGCCCGACGTACGAGACTGCGGGTATCACAACAAATTTAAAAATACTACGAAAAGATGCCATTGCAGCATGCAAGAGTGTGCCGC
>OZ005653.1:178925412-178942912 GCA_963930645.1 Salticus scenicus
GTTTTCAAATATAACTTTTTATAACCCGTCTTAAATGTTAAAGTTGTTTTATCTTCGAGCTGTCTAAATTTTACTTCGACAGAGTCAGATTCGAAAAAAAAAATTAGGTTTTGCAAGAGAGTTTTATACCCTTTTGCTTTCAAAATGAAAAATCTTCAGAGAATCCGGTTTTCCGGTTGTGTCCGTTGCCTCGATTTCACATCGTTCGGTATTAGTGTCAAGGGCATCTGTTGCAGAAATCTTTTTTTTCCCCAGCAAATGGATCACCAAAGCTATAATGAAAAATTATTAGAGTTTGATTGTATTTTCATTATTTTTTTACAATACTCTCTCCGTTTCCATCAGGAATGAGACTGGCATTTTCAACCGATTGCGTAAAAAATTGAACTCAATTTCGACAAATGAGGTCAGAAAAGTATTCTGATGGTGAAATATTGAAAACTCGTCGCGTAAAATCAATAAATTAATTGCAAACTTTCATTTTTGCATCTATTGAAAAAAATTGTAATTTTTTTAAAAATTGTAAAAAAAAACGAACGAAAAATAATTAAATTGCTTATTTTACTATTATTATGCAATAAGCATCATGATTCCACGATTAATTTTCAAAAATAATTTTATTTTAACATCATTTTTTGAAAGTCGGTCGAATTTGCAATTTTTCAAAAATGATTTAGATTGTGGGTCGATTATAGAAAACTGAACGGAATTTCGATAAATGAGGTCAGAAAAGTATTCTGATGGTGAAATATTGAAATTTATCGCGTAAAATCAATAAATTAATTGCAAACTTTCATTTTACACATATTGAAAAAATTGTAATTTTTTTTAAAATTTGTAAAAAAAACGATCGAAATTTAATTAAATTGCTTATTTTACTATTTTTATGCAATAAGCATCACGATTCCACGACTATTTTTCAAAAATATTTTTATTTTAACATCATTTTTTGAAAGTCGGTCGAATTTGCAATTTTTCAAAATTGATTTAGATTGTGTGTCGATTATAGAAAACTGAACGGAATTTCGATAAATGAGGTCAGATAAGTATTCTGATGATGAAATATTGAAACTCGTCGCGTAAAATCAATAAATTAATTGAAAATTTTCATTTTACACATATTGAAAAAAATTGCAATTTTTTTTAAAAATTTGTAAAAAAACGATCGAAATTTAATTAAATTGCTTATTTTACTGTTTTTATACAATAAGCATCATGATTCGATGTTTATTTTTCAAAAATATTTTTATTTTAACATCATTTTTTGAAAGTCGGTAGGATTTGCAATTTTTCAAAAATGATTTAGATTGTGGGTCGATTATAGAAAACTGAACGGAATTTCGACAAATGAGGTCATAAAAGTATTCTGATGATGAAATATTGAAACTCGTCGCGTAAACTCAATAAATTAATTGCAAACTTTCATTTTTGCATCTATTGAAAAAAAATTGTAATTTTTTTAAAATTTGTAAAAAAACGATCGAAATTTAATTAAATTGCTTATTTTACTATTTTTATACAATAAGCATCACGATTCTATGATTAGTTTTCAAAAATAATTTTATTTTAACATCATTTTTTGAAAGTCGGTCGAATTTGCAATTTTTCAAAAATGATTTAGATTGTGGGTCGATTATAGAAAACTGAACGGAATTTCGATAAATGAGGTCAGAAAAGTATTCTGATGGTGAAATATTGAAATTTATCGCGTAAAATCAATAAATTAATTGCAAACTTTCATTTTACACATATTGAAAAAAATTGTAATTTTTTTTTAAATTTGTAAAAAAACGATCGAAATTTAATTGAATTGCTTATTTTACTATTTTCATGCAATAAGCATCACGATTCCACGATTATTTTTCAAAAATAATTTTATTTTAACATCATTTTTTGAAAGTTGGTTAAATTTGCAATTTTTCAAAAATGATTTAGTTTGTGTGTCGATTACAGAAAACTGAACGGAATTTCGATAAATGAGGTCAGATAAGTATTCTGATGATGAAATATTGAAAATCGTCGCGTAAAATCAATAAATTAATTGCAAACTTTCATTTGTGCATCTATTGAAAAAAATTGCAATTTTTTTAAAAATTTGTAAAAAAACGATCGAAATTTAATTAAATTGCTTATTTTACTGTTTTTATACAATAAGCATCACGATTCCACGATTATTTTTCAAAAAAAAATTTTATTTTAACATCATTTTTTGAAAGTTGGTTAAATTTGCAATTTTTCAAAAATGATTTAGATTGTGTGTCGATTATAGAAAACTGAACGGAATTTCGATAAATGAGGTCAGAAAAGTATTTTAATTGTAAAATATTGAAACTCGTCGCCTAAAATCAATAAATTAATTGCAAACTTTCATTTTTGCATCTATTGAAAAAAAATGTAATTTTTTTTAAAATTTGTAAAATAATGATCGAAATTTAATTAAATTGCTTATTTTACTATTTTTATACAATAATCATCATGATTCCACGATTATTTTTCAAAAATATTTTTATTTTAACATCATTTTTTGAAAGTCGGTTAAATTTGCAATTTTTCAAAAATGATTTAGATTGTGTGTCGATTATAGAAAACTGAACGGAATTTCGATAAATGGGGTCAGAAAAGTATTTTAATTGTAAAATATTGAAACTCGTCGCGTAAAATCAATAAATTAATTGCAAACTTTCATTTTACACATGTTGAAAAAAATTGTAATTTTTTTTAAAATTTGTAAAAAAAACGATCGAA
This sequence comes from Salticus scenicus, assembly GCA_963930645.1. Lineage (NCBI taxonomy): Eukaryota > Metazoa > Arthropoda > Arachnida > Araneae > Salticidae > Salticus > Salticus scenicus. The sequence continues at coordinate 178,928,158 of OZ005653.1, forward strand.
ATTTAATTAAATTGCTTATTTTACTATTTTTATACAATAATCATCACGATTATTTTTCAAAAATATTTTTATTTTAACATCATTTTTTGAAAGTCGGTAGGATTTTCAAATTTTCAAAATTGATTTAGATTGTGTGTTGATTTCAGAAAACTGAACGGAATTTCGAGAAATGTGATCAGAAAAGTATTTTAATTGTAAAATATTGAAACTCGTCGCATAAATTTTCATTTTTACATCTATTGAAAAAAATTGTAATTTTTTTAAAATTTATAAAAAAAACGATCGAAATTTAATTAAATGGCTTATTTTACTGTTTTTATGCAATAAGCATCACGATTCGATGTTTAATTTTTAAAAATAGTTTTATTTTAACATCATTTTTTGAAAGTCGGTAGGATTTGCAATTTTCCAAAAATGATTTAGATTGTGGGTCGATTATAGAAAACTGAACGGAATTTCTACAAATGAGGTCAGAAAAGTATTTTAATGGTAAAATATTGAAACTCGTCGCGTAAAATCAATAGATTCATTGCAAACTTTCATTTTACACATATTGAAAAAATTTGTAAAAAAAACAATCGAAAATTAATTAAATTGCTTATTTTACTATTTTTATGCAATAAGCATCACGATTCCACGATTATTTTTCAAAAATATTTTTATTTTAACATCATTTTTTGAAAGTCGGTCGAATTTGCATATTACCAAAAATGATTTAGATTGTGTGTCGATTATAGAAAACTGAACGGAATTTCGACAAATGAGGTCAGAAAAGTATTCTGATGATGAAATATTGAAACTCGTCGCGTAAAATCAATAAATTAATTGCAAACTTTCATTTGTGCATCTATTGAAAAAAATTGTAATTTTTTTAAAATTTATAAAAAAAACGATCGAAAAGTAATTAAATGGCTTATTTTACTATTATTATGCAATAAGCATCACGATTCCACAATTATTTTTCAAAAATAATTTTATTTTAACATCATTTTTTGAAAGTCGGTAGTATTTGCAACAGTCAATCCAAAAACTAAATTTTCATTTTTGAAAATATTTTAACCCAATTTACATCATAAATATATTTTCTTAAACATCAAACGTAAAAAAAAAAAAAAAAAAAAAAAAAAAAAAAAAAAAAAAAAAAATTTTTTTTTTTTTTTTTTTTTTTTATAAGATAATTTCATTTAATAAAATATATATTTATGATATTGATAAGACAAGTTAAATTTTCAAAATGACTTAGACTGTGCGTCGATTATAGGAAAATTTAGATTTTCGGAAAAATAATGTAAAAATAGTATTTTTTGAAATTTAATTAAGGTATTTATTTTTTACTACGATAATTCTAATATTTTAATGCTTGTATGCTGGGTGGTGGGGATCTCGACGGAGATCTGGATCTCGATCGAGACCTCGACCGATCTCTGTAAAAATCCGAGTCGTTGAGGCCGGTGTAATCCAAATCGGAATAATAGAGTTCGGAGTCTGAATAATCGAGGCCGTGTAATCGCTCAAACTCTTCTAAATGTTTCAGGCTCATCATCTTTCCGATATCTTTTCTAGTAAACCGTTTTTTACAAGACGGACAAGGCGGTAAAATGGATACGTTTGGGTTTTTATCCTTAGAATCTTTATCGGAAGCCTTTCTTTTCGAAGCGTTCCGTTTTCGTTGATTATATAATTGATTGGCGCATTTCGAATGGAAACGATGTCTGCATTCGGCAGTAAATAAATTTCCTTTCTTACCCCGACAAACCGTACATTTATATTTCATACTTTTTTTTAAACTGCGACGTCTAGATTGGGAAGGAGATTTTTTAAAAACCTATCGCTATCGGAACCCGGCGAGTCGAGTTCTCGTTCCCGTCATTTCTCAATATTCTTCGGACATCATTTCTGGTGAAGTACCTATTACGGGTTGGACATTGAGGCAAAGATAGATTTTTTTGGAATTTTTCTTAAGAGTTGATCGTTTTATTTTTAAAAATATTATAAATAAAATAACTTAAAAGTATTTTATTATTTTAACCCTATAAATTTCAAAGTTCCACGATAACTTTTCAAAAATAATTTTATTTCGACCATTGCTTTCGAAAGTAGGTTGAATTTGCAGCAATCAACACAAAAGGTAAATCTTTAGTTTTGAAAATTTACTCAATCCGATCAGCATTATAAATATATTTTCTTGAACATCAAACATTAAAAAAAAAAAAAAAAAAAAAAAAAAAAAAAAAAAAAAAAAATTTTTTTTTTTTTTTTTTTTTTTTTTTTTTAGGATTTAGATTATTTAAGAATCTTTTCGATTCGGTCCAAGATGTAGATGTTTTCATTTTTTGCAATTAATTAATTACTAATTAATTAGTTATTAATTAGTGATTAATTTTTAAAAATGAAAACATCTACATCTCGGACCGAATCGAAAAGAATCTTTTTATAATCTTAAATCCTAAAAAAAAAAAAAAAAAAAAAAAATTTTTTTTTTTTTTTTTTTTTTTTTTTTTTTTTTTTTTTTGTTGTTTAAGGATTTAAGATTATAAAAGATTCTTTTCATTTTGATCCGAGATGTAGATGTTTTCATTTTTGAAAATTAATTAATTATTAATTACGAATTAATCACTAATTAATTAATTAATTAGTGATTAATTTTCAAAAATGAAAACATCTACATCTCGGACCGAATCGAAAAGAATCTTTTATAATCTCAAATCCTTAAAAAAAAAAAAAAAAAAAAAAAAAAAAAAAAAATTTTTTTTTTTTTTTTTTTTTTTTTTTTTTTTTCCTTTAAAGATTTAAGATTATAAAAGATTCTTTTCGATTCGGTCCGAGAAATAGATGTTTTCATTTTTTAAAATTAATTAATTATTAATTAACTATTAATTAATAATTAATTAATAATTAATTAATTTTCAAAAATGAAAACATCTACATAAAAAAAAAAAAAAAAAAAAAAAAAATTCTCTTTTTTTTTTTTTTTTTTTTTTTTTTAAAGACAATTTATTTATTTATTTTTTTTTATTTATTTTTTTTTATTTTTTTTATTTTTTTTATTTTTTTTTTTTTTTTTTTTTTTTTTTTTGATATAAAATATATATATATAAGACAAATTCATTTAAAAAAATATTTAATTTATAAAAAGATATATAAAAATACATAAATAATTAAAATGGTATTTTTTTTCATCTTTCAAAAAATTATTTATATAGTCATAGTCGTCTCGAAATGAATGCACGACATTTTTTCATCTTTTTCCAAAAAATTATTTATATAATCATAATCTTCTTCAAATGGATGCAAATATAAAATATAATTGTCATTGTTTTCGTTTGACGCTTCGTTAAGTGAAACATTTTCTTCTTTCATTTTCGAAATATGCTTAGTCTCATCATCATCGATTTTAGGAATTTTATAATTTTTTAACCATCGTCTATCGGTTTCGGCACGTCGATTTATTTTTTTGTTTGACGATTTATGTTCACTGGAGAAAAATTTTTCTTTTTTCAAAGTCTGAGGTTTTTTTTGAATTGTTTCCAATTTTATATTTTCGACGATTTTCTTTTTCGCGTCTTTTTCACCCAATCGATTCATTTTTCTCTTTGATGATTTAGACTCCCTCGTAGAAAGATTTTCTTTTTTCGTTTCCGATACAAGTTTAGTTTTTACACATTCGACGGGTTCCTTTTTAATCTTTTCCGATTTAATACATTCGGCAGGTTCCGTCTTAATCTTTTCCAATTTCGTACATTCGACGGGTCCCGTCTTAATCTTTTCTGATTTAATACATTCGGCGGGTTCCTTCTTAATTTTTTTCAATTTAATACATTCGGCAGGTTCTTTTTTCACGATCGGTTGCGGAGAAGGCAATTTTTTCAAATGTTTTTGTTTCGCCGCTTTCCATAATTCGACCGACGGTGCGATAAACGGTTCGTTTTTCATTTTTTTAGACTCTTCGACGACAGTCAGAGGCTTTATCATTTTTCTTTTTTCGGCTTTCTTTTTTTTCTCGATTTTTGAAACTCGAGCACAGAGAACAGAAGATTTTTCATTTTTGGATTCTTTCGAAGTCGTCAGAGAGGATTTCGAACGATCGCGACATTCTTCTTTTGAATCGGAAGGGTCGCTTTTCGATGACAGAGACGACTTTGAAAAAATTTTCTTTTCATCCGTAGATTCGGGATCGGCAGAATTTTCGACCGTTTTTTCATCTTTGAAAGTCGAAACATTTTTTTCTTCTTTTACATTTTCCAAAATTAAACTCTTTTTTTCTTCATTTTTGACATTTTCCAAAATTAAACTATTTTTTTCTTCATTCCGTATATTTTCGGAGATTAAAGTATTTTTTTCTTCATTTTTTACATTTTCCAAAATTAAACTATTTTTTTCTTCATTCTGTATATTTTCGGAGATTGTTTCTTCGTACTTTACATTTTCCAAGATTAAACTCGAAGGGGGTGTTTCGACGAGAGGAGATGAAAAATCCATGTTTTCTTCATCTTGCTGAAACGGGGTAGCCGCATAATCAAATTCCAAATAATAATACGGGGAAAGTGGTGCTCTCGGCGTCGATGGTTCGTAATTATAATCGACTCTTTCGACTTTGGGAGTTTCTAAAGAAATATATTCTTGATCGACCATCGCTAGAAAGACTCGCAAACAAAGTGAAACGACTGTGAAATGCGAACCCCCTTATATATAGGTTGGGAAAAATAATCTTATCTCGAAAATATTTTAAGAATCGTGTCAAAAGTTCAAACGAGTCGCGAGGTCAGCTTTTTCTCACACCCTAAAAGAATGTTCTGGAAGGAAAAAAAACCGACGCGTGATAGATCGAGGTCACATCTTATCGCGTGTGTCGAAAATAACCATTTCAAAGTTTTCAAAACGAGTCACGACCCTAAAAGAATGTTCTAGAAGGAAAAAACGACCTCGAGGTTATCTTATCGCGCATTTCAAAATCACGCGTTTCATAACATGTCGTTTTAAAGGTCATTCTCGAATCGTATAAATAGGGTGGAATTTTTCGACTCGATTTCATACTGCTCGTTGCTACCGTCGGTGTCGCCTATTACTTTTTTTTTCAGTCGATAGCAGCCTAGAAAAAAAAACTTTGTTTTTTTTTCATAATGTCTTCGAATTTTCGACTTGAATTTCTCAACAAATCCTCTTCGAATTTTCAACCGGGTCATGTCTTTCCCAAAACCGAAATATTTCCAAATTTTCTATCTTCGAATGTACGAAAAATAACTTATCCCGAAAAAAATTTTAAATATATCTTGAATAAATTCACCGTTCACGTATTCGTTTTATTTATGAACATTGACCACGTGATCAGCTTCAGTAAACGCTCCATGAATGAAAGATTCATGCAGAACGTCATTCAAATCGGCAAAGAATGTCAAACTTTTCGAGAATTTTTTCCAGAATGCATCAATTGGACGCAAATCATCAGGAGATATAAAATACCTCCCACGAATTCCTCGAGGATCAACGCGGACACTCGACTCGGTTTTTATTTCAAAAATTGTTTTCTGGTGAAAGCTTATTTCACTTTCGGACAACGGACGGTCGAAAAAGACACTTGTCACATCCTACAAGTTTTGAACGTTCCTTTGTTGTTTTACCTCAACGAATCTCCGAAATTGAGTAAAAAAGATAAACTTTTTCCAGTCGATTCCATATTGGAGTACGATCGACTCATCTTGTCTCCCAATACCTGTTTTGAAATCCCGGCCGGTACCACGTATGTTCTTTTCACGACGCAAAAATGTTTTTTCAGTTTAGACGTTGTGAGAAAGGGTACGAAATTACCTTTCGATTGCGTGAATCCTTTGGAGGCTCGAGTGAGAAAATTAGAAAGACTTTGCGATTTGCCACCCATGACGCCTCACATAAGCGAAGAAAATCAAAATATCGATAATTGTAACATGCCCGAAGCGACACGAACGGAGGATCCTCGAGAATTATTGCACGAAACTCATCCCGAATATTTCATGTCTCCGGAAGAAAATACCAACGGATCGGTGCCGCAAACACAACTGACATTTTATTTGGTACCTTCTCAACCGACATTGCCTTCTGTTCGACCGGAAGAAACGCTCCAAGCTCCACCACCTGAAAGACATTTCCCACTGCCTATATTGAATCGCGAAATCATCGTGAGTTCGCCCGATTTTGTAAAATATTATGAGAAATTAAAAAACCATACGTATTTTCAAAATCCGCCGTGGAAACTATTACCCGATGATTTTATTTCACCCGAACGGAATGATATTCGACCTTTGGATTTGAGTGTCCGATCCATGGAAGACGAATCGGCACCTTCGTCGCCTCGATTGCAAAATGAAAATTTATCCGTTTCTTCCATAGAAGAATCGTCGCCGCGACGAGATCTTTCTCAAGATGAAAATTTTTCGCTCTCTTCTGCACGACCGTCTCCCGAATCGTCTCAAAATAATGTATCGGAAGAGAAAAAATTCTATAATGACGTCGATGAAATTATATATAGTCAGCAAAAGACAGAGTTGGAAAATGAGTATCGCAATAACGAAATGATATATGATCGGCAAATTACAGAGTTTGAAAACGAGTACGGTAATAACGACTATATATATAATCGGCAAAGCACATATTTGGAAAATCAGTTGATAAATATATGCGAGAAAATAGAAAATGGCTCGGGTCATCAAACGGCAGAATTGGAAAATAATTTAAACGATTTCGAACTAATTTTTTAATTTTTTTTTTTTTTTTTTTTTTTTTTTTTTTTTTTAAATTAAAAATATAAATTAGGTAAATGGTAATTTGGTTCATGTATCGATTTTTCTAACATTTGATGCCATTTAAAATTTAAAAATATAAAGTTTTTTGAACTACAATACAAAATTGTCAAAAATTTAAAATTTAATTATATATAAATATATTTGATTTTTTTTACATATTGTAAGATGTTTTATCAAAATTATTTTTTTAAATTTAAAATAGAAGAATCTTTAAAAATAAAATAAAATTTTCTTTTGAGTTTGATTTTTTTTTAAAAGTTATTTCAATTTAGCGAATACTTTATAATTTCAATATCCATAAAAAAATCATAAAATTTAAAAAGATTTCGTGTTAAAGATTTAAAATTAGCAATTTTGTTATTTTAAATTATTTGATGTAACATTTAAACCGATAATTTTATCACGACATGATAAAAATACTCAAATAGATGAAAAACAAACCACTTGAAAAAGTTCATGGGAAATTCTAGAAAAATTATAAAAAGAAATATTTATCTTATCGCGATTTGATAATATATTCGAGTAGGTCGAAAAACAAACCACTTCAAAAAGTTTATCGAAATTCTAGAAGTTAAAAATAATATTATCTTATCGCGCCACTTCAAAAAGCTTATGAGAAAAGTCTAGAAGAATTCTTAATGTTTTGTAAGAGACGTCAAAATATTATTTTCTCGCCTTTATCCCGAAAGAATTCTTGACATGAGGTCAAGTGTCTCCTAAAATTTTCAAGATATCTACACGATAAAAATTGTTTTGCTCGGCCTGAATATAAACTTTCCCAGAGAAATTCGAGTGGTTTCTTATCATTCCTTCGAGAAAAAACTCGTTTCTCAACCTGTTTTTTTCCCCGTGGGTCAAGTGCTCGTTGACCTCGTTTTTCCGATATGAAACGGCCGAGCAGTATATATAGAGAGGCTTTTCCGTTTTCTCATTCAGTTTCTTTGCTTTCTCTCCGTAACATCAACACGATGGAGTGCCCGATTTGTCTGGAAATTATCGACGAAGAAAATAAATTTATATTGCGGCGATGTTCTCATGAATATCACAAGTCCTGTTTACGAGAATGCTTTAAATATGTGCACGATAATCGACAGGCGAAATGTTCGATGTGCAGAAAGCCTATTTTCTTCGAAGGGCTCGAAGAAAAGTTGGGACTTCCGCCTCGGACCAGCCATTCCGAGGACGAGGAATATTCCGGAAGTCCCGACTTGCCTCTCAGTTTCATCAGAAGATATTTTCCGAATCGGTTATCTGACGATGCCTCGTCTGCCGCCGCTTCGTCTGCCGCCGCTTCGCCTGCCGATGCCTCACCTGCCGATGCCTCCCCTGCCGATGCCTCCCCTGCCGATGCCTCGTTTGCCGATGCCTCATTTGCCGTCACTTCACCTGTCCATCCCTCATCCACTGCTGCCTCATCTTTCCATCCATCAACTTATCATCAACAAGAGACTTTCACATCTTCCCATGCCTCAGCTTACCATACCTCAACTTCCCGTGCATCGACTTCCCATCGACATAATTTGCCTCCGAGACGAAGAAATGTAAGTCACAATAATTTTTCAAAAGTTAAAAAATTATCTCTAAAAGTTAAAAAAAATTTGGAAAAATCTTTGGTTAATTTCAATAGTTCAGGACAAGATATTGAAAAAATGATGAGATTATCTTCTTCTTTTGTTTTAACTTATAAACTAGATAAATTATATGAGAGTTACCAACGCTTACAAAATGAGCAATCTAAATTTTTAAGAGAATTTGTAGAAAATATTGACTTGTAAAAACTTAATTTTTTACAAGTCAATATTTTCTATAAATCATAAATATATCCGAGTTAAATTTATTAAATTTTTATACCATTGATTCGCGAAATAATTAAATTTTCTTTATTTTTTTTAAATTATAAATATATTCAAGTTAAGTTCTTAATTTTTTTTAATTGTAATTATAATTTAATATTATATAAGTAGCCAGACTTACATTTCTTCTTCTTTTCAAAAAAAATTGCATCTCATGTGTTATATATTGTAAATATTATTTATTTTGTACATAAAAATTTCATCACATGTGTATATAAACTGTAAAATTTTGTAAATAAATTTTTTTATTGTTACTATATTTTTGTTTGTTTTTCTTCTTGTATTTTTAAAGTCTTTTAATATATCTTAATAACAATTTTTTATAGCTTGAAGCTATAAAAGTAAAGTTATTAAAAGTAAAAAAATGGGGTCGGACAAGGTATTGTTAGCCATTCGGTTAACAATACCTTGTCCGGCCCCATTTTTTTACGTTAAATTTTTTACCAATATTGAAAAAAAAATGTTTTTTCACTTGAAACTTTTCATTTAAAAAAATAAATCTTTATCCATAAAAATCTAGAATTAAAAATTTAAAAAAAATTCTTATATTGAGTAAATAATTTAACATTTTATGATATCATATTTTTAAAATCATCTCGAAAATTTTTGAATTATATATATTTATTATGATCCATTTTAGAATGACACTATAAAAAATATAAGTATTTTTATTTTTTAGAATCATCCCGAAAAATTTTTAAATTATAAATATTTACTATTGTCCATTTCAGAATGGCGATATAAAAAATAATGTATTAAGTAAAAATCTATTTGTCCAAATCATCCCGTAAATTTTTTAATTACATATATTTACTATTGTCCATTTCAGAATGGCAATATAAAAAATAATATATTAAGTAAAATCCTTTGCATTTCTATTTGTCCGAAAAATTTTTTAATTATATATATTTACTATTGTCCATTTCAGAATGGCAATATAAAAAATAATGTATTAAGTAAAAATCTATTTGTCTAAATCATCAAATCATCTCGTAAATTTTTTAATTATATATATTTACTATTGTCCATTTCAGAATGGCAATATAAAAAATAATATATTAAGTAAAATCCTTTGCATTTCTATTTATCCGAATCATCTCAAAAAATTTTTAATTATATATATTTACTATTATCCATTTCAGAATGGCAATATAAAAAATAATGTATTAAGTAAAAATCTTTTCCATTTCTATTTGTCCGAGTCATCTCAAAAAAATTTTAATTATATATATTTACTATTGTCCATTTCAGAATGGCAATATAAAAAATAATGTATTAAGTAAAAATCTATTTGTCTAAATCATCAAATCATCTCGTAAATTTTTTAATTATATATATTTACTATTGTCCATTTCAGAATGGCAATATAAAAAATAATATATTAAGTAAAATCCTTTGCATTTCTATTTATCCGAATCATCTCAAAAAAATTTTAATTATATATATTTACTATTGTCCATTTCAGAATGGCAATATAAAAAATAATGTATTAAGTAAAAATCTTTTCCATTTCTATTTGTCCGAGTCATCTCAAAAAAATTTTAATTATATATATTTACTATTGTCCATTTCAGAATGGCAATATAAAAAATTAATGTATTAAGTAAAATCCTTTGCATTTCTATTTGTCCGAATCATCTCAAAAAAATTAAAAAATAATGTATTAAGTAAAAATCTTTTGCATTTCTATTTGTCCAAGTCATCTCAAAAAAATTTTAATTATATATATTTACTATTGTCCATTTCAGAATGGCAATATAAAAAATAATGTATTAAGTAAAATCCTTTGCATTTCTATTTGTCCGGTTTCCTGGTGAACTCGCAAATTTTTCAGCAGCCTCGATCGTCAAATATTTTATTAGAAATCTTTAATATGCTTAAACTTACGATTGTTATCGCTAAATTATGATATTGTTCTCGAAATGTCTAAAAACATTTTAGCGTTTCCCGGTAAACTCGCAAATTTTTCAGCAGCCTCGATCGTCAAATATTTTGTCGTATATAAGTTCATTGTTTGGTCCGTGGACAGATAACTCAAAAAAATTTTAATTATATATATTTACTATTGTATTTTCAAAACAATGGTCCGTTTTAGAATGATTTTTCCTGTGAAAATCTTTCCTCATCAGGTTTGAAAATTATTTTTTTAAATATTTTTTTTAAATATTTTTTATTAAATATATAATTGTTTCTATTTTTGAAAATTATTGATTAATTGATTAATTGTTAATTAATTTTCAAAATGAAAACTACATTTTTGACTCGAATGAAATTTGTTTTTTTAAATCTTTTATAATTATTTATTTTTATTTTTATATATTATTTATAATTTCAATATTGATAAAATAAATAGAATTTTCAAAAAATTAAAAATTCTTACTTTGAGTTTTCGAAAATTAACACACAGTCTAAGTTATCATTTCTAAATATATTTATCTGAAACTATCAATATCGTAAATATATATTTCCTTCAAAAATTTAAAAAAAAAAAAAAAAAAAAAAAAAAAAATTTTTTTTTTTTTTTTTTTTTTTTTTTTTTTTTAATTTTGGTTAGAAATTATTTTTAAAAATTAATTTATTATTTCGAGTCCAAGATTTAATCATATTTATTTTTGCAAACTAATTAATTATTAATTAATAAATAAATAATATTTTTCTATGATTCATTTTAAAATAATTTAATTATAAAAAATATTTTAATGATTATAAAAAATTGTTTAATTATATTATTTTCTATAGTTCATTTTAAAAATGACGACTCATTAAAAGTCTAAGATGTGGTGAAATTTGAAATATCGAGATGTTATCTCAAATATAAAAATTCTAATTACATATTGTATTTTCTAAGTTATATTTTTCCATGTCAATATAAATATATGACAAAGAAAAGTGTTCAGTGAAATATTTCAAAACGTTTTTACTGGTGATAATCATAGACTTATGACCTGATAGTCATAGATTTTCCACCTGAAGATGAAAAGTTTTCACCTGATGAGCAATTTTTCAAAAAATGAATTAGAAAACTTAGTTGATCTTCTGTGATAATCATAGACTTATGACCTGATATTCATAGATTTTCCACCTTTCACCTGATGAGCAATTTTTCAAAAAATGAATTAGAAAACTTAGTTGATCTTCTGTGATAATCATAGACTTATGACCTGATAGTCATAGATTTTCCACCTGAAGATGAAAAGTTTTCACCTGATGAGCAATTTTTCAAAAAAAAATTAGAAAACTTAGTTGATCCTCTGAAAGAACAAATGAAAATACATCGCTGAATTATTTATAACGAACCGATATCTATATTGCCAAGAAAATACCGTCCGCATTCTATTTATCCGATTCATAACTGAGTAAAAGAACCGGATCAATGTCTATGTTTAATGCATCATCTATATTGCCAAGAAAATACCAAAGGACAGATAATTCATGTTATGTAATATTTTGTCGATAAAAATTATTCGAAACTTTGTAAGTTTTTACAAGAGTAGAAAATTTCATATTCTTAGCCGGATCAATGTCTATGTTTAATGCATCATCTATATTGCCAAGAAAATACCAAAGGACAGATAATTCATGTTATGTAATATTTTGTCGATAAAAATTATTCGAAACTTTGTAAGTTTTTACAAGAGTAGAAAATTTCATATTCTTAGCCGGATCAATGTCTATGTTTAATGCATCGTCCATATTGCCAAGAAAATACTAAAATTAAAATACTACGATGTTATGTAATATTTTGTCGATAAAAATTATTCGAAACTTTGTAAGTTTTTACAAGAGTAGAAACTTTTATATTCTGAGCCGGATCAATGTCTATGTTTAATGCATCATCTATATTGCCAAGAAAATACCAAAGGACAGATAATTAATGTTATGTAATATTTTGTCGATAAAAATTATTCGAAACTTTGTAAGTTTTTACAAGAGTAGAAAATTTCATATTCTGAGCCGGATCAATGTCTATGTTTAATGCATCGTCTATATTGCCAAGAAAATACCAAAATTAAAATACTACAACAAATATGAACAGGAAAAATATTTCCCTTCCCACGAAATAATAAATATGTCATTTCAGATGAAATATATATTGTTGCAGAATTTCCTAGTCCTTTTAATAGATTTTAATAAAAAATCTTTCAAATATCGATTTTTTGCCGATTCATACAATCAATGTACGATCGATGGAAAAATTATTGTTGCAGAATAATAATATTATTAATTAATAATTATTATTACCAATTAATTATTTATCTCATTATTTTTTCAAATTTATAAAACCAATATTGTTTTTTTTTATAATTTTAATAAATTATAATCCGGGACTCGAACCCAGAACTTCAACTATAATTTTTTATAGGGGGTCGAGTGCTTTAATAATTTTTCCGTCGACTGTCAGAGAAGGCTTTAGTATCATAAAATAATACATACACCCGAATTTACGGTACCTAGCAATACTTTTCATTTTAACATTAAGTGTCCCAAATAATTTTGGATTACGAAAATGGAAAATATTTTGCAAGATAAAGCAGATTTTTTAACTGTGAGCTTTAAAACTAAAGCGTAAATCGACTCTGTGAAAACTCTAAACTTGGGAAGAGGACTTTTTTGTATAACGGCGTTCAGGGGTTCACTAGTCGGCCACACCCATACTGCAACAATTTATATTTTTTCGCGACAATGGAAAATCCGTTTTATTTTAGAAATATAAATTTATATCTTTTTTCTAAATCATAACCTTTAAAATTTTTCAGTAAGAATGATTCATCAAACACCGAGGCCAATCAAAACGATAAGACTATTTTCAAATTGTTATAATAATTGTTTTCACTTTTCATAAACATAATTGTTTAAAGCGAAAGAAAAATATTTTTTATAACATGTCGGAGGAAGTCTAAACATTTATATAATTATATAAATGATTAAAAAAAAAAAAAAAAAAAAAAAAAAAAAAAAAAAAAAATTTTTTTTTTTTTTTTTTTTTTTTTTTTTTCCTCAGAAAACATTTTCGAAAATTGAAATTTCCTTCGAGTCCAAGATGCAATCGTTTTCATTTTTTAAGAATAATTAATTAATCGATGATTGGTTAATTAACAAATTAATTAATTTTTAAAAATGAAAACAACTACATCTTAAACTCCAAGAAAAATTCAATTATCGAAAATCTTTTCTAAAAAAAAAAAAAAAAAAAAAAAAAAAAAAAAAAATTTTTTTTTTTTTTTTTTTTTTTTTTTTTTTTTTTTTTTTTTTTTAATTTATTTATCAGTCAGAAAAGATTTTCGAAAATTTTAAAAATTAATTAATTTATTAATCGATTGCATTTTCTTTTTCTAAACTATTATTTGTATTTTTCAAACTTGCATTTTCTTTTTCTAAACTATTATTTGTATTTTTCAAACATGCATTTTCTTTTTCTAAATTATTATTTACCTTTTTTAAATTGGACATTTCAGTCATTAAATTTTCGACTTGTCCTTTTAAATTTTTAATATCGGATTCTAGTTTCCAATTTCTTTCTACGATAGGTCTGGCAATTCTTAAAATTGTCTGGTCACGCGGTCTCGGCGTCCACATTTCATCTTGTACGATTTCGTAAAAACAATTACCTCTCTCAGCCTGTTTCTTTAACCGAACCTCATCGTCATCGTTTACAATTTCAGAACACGTTTCGAAATATAATTTTCGGTTATTCATTAAATAACAAAAATGATCAGTTTTCTTTTCTGTAGGTATGAATTCCTTATCTAACGGTAAAACCAATCCGCCGGGAAGATTATAAAAATCTCCAATCCTTTGCTGATAAGTCTGACCTTTACGAATCAAAGGACTTGTCACCAACTGATCCGGTGAAATATTTTGAAAAATATCCTGATGCATTTGTTCGACGATACCACCGTCCCATTGTAAAGCCAGAGGTAGTCGAAAATCGATCGGCAATGTCTCAAAAATATAAAAATGTTTCATTTCTAAAGGACCCTTTCTATTTTTCTTACCATTTTCCGTAAAATTACAACGCGTTTGCCTCATACTCAAAGAACCCAACGTATTGACAAAGTGCATGGGCCCCTCGAATCGTTTTATCCTTTTCGACATGAAATTTCTATAAGGTTCATCTTTGGGTTT